>WWET01000291.1:159830-189137 GCA_011038615.1 Limnodynastes dumerilii
ATGTAACTACTTGGTTAATAGCTTCAGGGCCCCTAAAAAGAAAGTAGAAATGTCCCTCTCTGAGCTGAATGTTTAGAGCAAGCACAACAGAAAAAGTCAAATAGCCCATGTTAGAGACCGCTGTTAATGTCTTTAATCAAATTATCTTATCATTTACTAGAGAGCAAAAGTAACCAATATTTGTTATATTAACATTTTATGGTGCCAAATCAAGGTTGAAATGTTTTGATTTCATAGAATTGGATTCCTAGTTAAAAAAATAATAATGCCAGTTAATATGCATCCATGTATTCTGACTATGAAAATCATTTGTTAAATAATGAAAAGTGATTATATTGCTTAATTTCTAGCAATTCTGTTGTTGTGTGGAATTTAAATTCTAGCATAAAAGTTTTATCAGGTTTTATCTATCCCAGTAAAAAAAAAAAATGTTAACACTCAAAGTAATGCCAAATCTAAGAAATGTTCTGTATTACCTATTGCAATAAAGAGTGCTATGTCTTTCATGTAAAAGTAGGGTACCATAGCTTATTTATGGTCCTGATTAGATCTAGATCTAGGGCCAGATTTACTACGCTGCGGGTTTGGAAAAGTGGAGATGTTGCCTATAGCAACCAATCAGATTCTATCTTTCACTTTCTTTTTACATACTAGAGAATGTCAGCTAAAATCTGATTGGTTGCTATGGGCAACATCTCTACTTTTCTAAAAAAGACCTAAGCAAAACCATGTTGCAATGTTAGGAGAGCAAATTCATTTTAATTCTGTTAAAGCAGGAAATATTCTTTGCTTTTGCACATGAAACTCACATATTTAATAGCTTGTTTAATCTGTAAATTTGAAATGAGCTAAAAACTTCTCATCTAATTCTGTTTGCATAGTGTTTCATTTTCGCTCTAACATGGTTTTACCATTACTCTTAAACTCTGGTTCAGCCCCTTTTCCTACTTTCAGTTGACAAAGGTCATCACAAGACTGAGACATTCAAAAAATGGATGGTAGAGTTATGATTAGAAAATCATTAGCCAATAAAATATTATTATACATGTACATACTTTACATCATATTTTTCTCCTTTTTTTATTTGTTTTTTTAAAATATATTTTGAATGCACCAAAAAAGTTTATCTAATCAAGTGGTTTCAGGGCATCGTAATTTACAATAGAATGGAAGGAAGATGCGATGCATTTGACAGCTTAGCAATATCATGTATAATTGAATATCTGACCTCAATTACCCTGTTCAGAGCCAGATTTAATTACTACTGTTGAAAGGTTTAGAATATCCTCTAATGTTCTTGTCTATATTATATATTTTTTTATTTTATAAATTGTATTTTCATAATTTATAGCTGTTATAAGTCATCAGATAAAAGAGCCCATTTGCTTACATAAATAAAGGAATAAACAACATAGCAAAGTGTAGAAAAAACATGTCTTTGTGTATTAAACCCTTGTCTGCAACTAACAAAATTGCTATTTTACAGAAGCCTTTACTTTTTATTGCCTATAATAGATTAATGCTCTAGACTTAAAGCCTAGACTTTCAAATGGAAACTCCTTTGTGTAATTATTATTTATGGGATATATTGGATAAATAAAAAACGTGTGCAGGATTTTTCTTTAACATTAACTTTCTGATTTATGAGAATAAAGTATAAGTACATTTGTAATAATTTACTTTTTTGTTGTTTTTATTTCCCCCTGTTTTTACAACTTTCACCATTAGAATATTTGCAACTTTTCCAACATTAACAACAACAATAAATAGTCTCTTATGGCGCTAGTTAGGTCTTATTAGAATTAATATAGTGTCACAGCTGCTACCACTATATGAGGAACCCACCTCTATAAAAGAAAATCTAAGCAAAAAATAGGAGCGCTAGACACTAAATTAAAAATGATAATATATTTATTTAATACATCCACAAAAGTTAGATTATAAAAACAACCAATGTTGTAATTGCCTTGAAAGGAGACATCAATAGCCCCACATAAAAAAAGGACTCAGTCCAATCCTGATACTGCTGCTTAGTATCAATGTTTTACAAACTTGCAACTTTGTTGCGCATCAAACCACATGTACAAGGAACTTGATTCAAAAGATGGTAATGGTGTCCACAGTTATAGGGTTTTCTGACTTAATAGCGTCAGTACAAAAACAGTCAGCTATTTAAATTGATATCCACCCAGCACAGTGAGAAAGCTCCGTCACTATACGGTAAACTGGATAAATTATCACACCAGCCAACATTACCGTATTCCAGATATGGCACCAGTCTGAGAGCGATGTCCTTATCCTCCTCTCTCTCTGATCAGGAGAAGAGAGCAGAGGCAGTCTCTAATGGGGGACCCGTTCACTGGGCTAGCGGCGTCCCGCTTGCCCTGTGGAAGTGTAGCAACTCGTTCAGTCCCGGGTTCCGGAAGTGGTGCTCAGTGCTGGTTTAGCGTTGATAGCGTGACGCTGAACTTTTGCTGGGTTGTTTTCTTTAGTGTAAGACAATTCACCCAATGATGACTTGTATCTCCTCTATGCTGTTTAATCCTTTTGGTTTGCAGAAAGCAGATCATAGAAGGGAATTGATTTAAGGATCTCCGTATCAAGGCAAACAAAACTCTAACACGTTTCTCCGTCTATAAGACAGTTTCATCAGAGAGTATCATAGGATCAGAGAGAGAGGAGGATAAGGACATCGCTCTCAGACTGGTGCCATATCTGGAATACGGTAATGTTGGCTGGTGTGATAATTTATCCAGTTTACCGTATAGTGACGGAGCTTTCTCACTGTGCTGGGTGGATATCAATTTAAATAGCTGACTGTTTTTGTACTGACGCTATTAAGTCAGAAAACCCTATAACTGTGGACACCATTACCATCTTTTGAATCAAGTTCCTTGTACATGTGGTTTGATGCGCAACAAAGTTGCAAGTTTGTAAAACATTGATACTAAGCAGCAGTATCAGGATTGGACTGAGTCCTTTTTTTATGTGGGGCTATTGATGTCTCCTTTCAAGGCAATTACAACATTGGTTGTTTTTATAATCTAACTTTTGTGGATGTATTAAATAAATATATTATCATTTTTAATCTAGTGTCTAGCGCTCCTATTTTTGGCTTAGATTTTCCAACATTAGTTTTCACAACAACATACTGTCTACATCATGCTTATTCTTTATACCAGTACTTTTTATTATACAGAGACAAAGGCAGTGCAACCAGTACAAACCAGTGATTGTACAAGCAATGTGTGTGTTTGTGTGTATATGATGGAGGTTTGTGATGGAGTGGCTTTCCACTTTGTTAAGTTGCTCACCTACACCTGCACATTTGCTGCTGCTGTATACTGACAATTTGTATACTTTATCGTCCCTATCAAAATAACCCTCCCCCTTCATGACCCTATCCCTTACCCTCCCTTCCTCAGAGCCTAACGCTAAAAGTCCCTGGAGAGGTTACTCACCTCTCCAGTGGGGTCTGCGGCTGGTGCGATGGTTCCGGTGGGCGACTTCTTAAAAATGAATGTGTAAGTACGATGATCGGCATACTTACCCATTCTAAAAAAAATAGAAAATGGTTGCCTTTTCAAAATAGAGAGCACCAAAAAATTAGCTTTTGGCTGCCTCTATTTCTAAAAGAGCCTTTTTTTTTAAGGCCATCCCAGTTTTGACATACAGTATACCACCTACTAAAATGTAGGTTATATATTATTTAAATTCTATGATAATAGAGCAGATAGGCAGAATTGTATTCATTTTCTCTTTGCTATTTTCCTGCATGAAAAATGCTTTCAATGTACCTGAAGTTATCAGTCAGTTTGCATGGCATGTTTTTGTGTTCCCCTTCTTGTTTAGCACAGTCAGAGCATTCTAGAAGTCACCAAACCCTGTTGTCCCTACTTTTTTGTTTTATTCTTCTCATGTAGGATCTTAGGATATACACAAAATGGAAGTTGCTCAATCAATTTATAGGTAAATGCAAACAGGTGTATGAATGGCAGGGATAATCTGCTAGCCACAGAAACAAAGGAAAGAAAATGCCCCAGCAACACTGCCATTTACCATTAACAGACTATACCGTTCTATCTGTAATATAAAACACAGAAACGGAAGCAACTTCTATTTTGTGTATATACTGTTTGGGAGCTTGTCTGGGAGTCGCAGCTGAGAGGGGATGTTGTTCCACAGTAGCTATTGTGGAGGCTTTAAGGGATGCCTCCTGAGGTAAGTTAGCTCTCAATTTAAAAACATATATATATATATTTGAGAAGACATGCTGTTTTGACTGTATAGAGGATGCCCACAATAATTGTAGTCTTAGTAAGGAAGTAGTGGGACCTGGCTGAACGTCGGTCCAGTGTCCACTAAGGTTATACAGGATGTGGTGCTCAGTAAGTGCTGAAATCGCTCCAATTCGGAATCCAGCACATAAATATATCCAATGCAAAAACTGGCACTCAGCATAAAAGTTCACTTGCCCATGGTGCTCATGTACAAAAGTGTATATGTCCAAAGAAAATCATGGCACTCATAGAGACTTAGAATAGTTGCAAAAGAAGTGAATACTTGCTTTATTGGTGCTTCATAAAATCCAACGTTTCAGTTACTAACATGTAACTTTCATCAGGGAGTGAGGCAAACATTAACACAACCCACCATACAGTGCCTGTATATATAGAGATAAAAAGAGATGTACTTACCACCCTCCCCCTCGGCTCCACGCGTTCCTCAACCCGGAAGACGCTGGCCCCCCCACAGAGTCTGGTAACCCTGGTAACGGGGGCGTGTGCGGCAGGCATCGGGTGCAGGCTGCAGGCTGGGAGGGGGCGTGCCATACACTCCAATTAAAATCATGTCAACAAAGCAACATGCCTTCTCAAAGAACACTCAACGATATTGTCAATCCATGCAATAGCACAATATCAGGTGCCACAATGTAAATCATGGCAGAGCACTGCCTTCTGTTTACCACCAGATGCTTACAGGCTGATACCGTCATAATTAAGAAGCATCGCACAGCTTCACACATTGCCCCCAGGGGTAATAAGGGGTCATAATAGACAGTCATAAACGGCTGGGACACATGGCTTAATTTCTATGCATATAGCATCCCTATATATCAGGTCCACGTATGCCCAAGACAACTAGCAACAGATCAATGCTGTGCTGTTGCTGCATCAGCGCATCGCTCCATCAACAAAAGCGGGTACTGTAATATACCATAGCGGTGTACACAATCGTGAGGTGTGAAGACAGCGGGCCAACACTCCTACCTAGATGTACAATCCCCTGACACCAATAGCTGGCTACAGAGTGTAAGATCCATAATCACATAGTGGCAGACGGGTATACAAATGAGGGTAGCACACCGCCTGTCCATAATTCATAGCACATCACAGATCAATGCTGCGCTTGTTTCTATACCAGCGCATCGCTGCATCCTCACACACAGAAATTGTAATATACCATGGCGGTGTACAAAGCCAAGAAGTCTGTACACAGCGGGCCAACACTAATACCTGGATGTGCAAACCCCTGCCACACCATAGCAGGATGCAGGGTGTGAAATCCATAGTCACATGTTGGCAGACAGGTGTATATAGGAAAATCGCATGTCACAGGTTTATAATTCATAGCATCATGCAGTATTAAACATCAGTCATGTCAATTTATGCGCATAAAGTTCCAGGAATAAAAGGAAAAACATAGATCACAGGCTACATATTGATCACCATATACAATTACATATGTTGAGTCCAGGGTGGGCCATAGGTATGTATCAATGGGGTCGCAGTGTTCAAGAATGGCCCATGAGTCATAGTAAATGGCAATACTACACAACAGACAGGCTGCTGTTAAATCACAAAAAACAGGACAGCGGTAGCTGTTCATTTAATCCCAAAGGGGCTACTGTCTTAAGTTTAAAAATCCAAGTGCATTCCCGTCTCAGCAGGATCAGATCTCTGTCACCCCCTCGATCTAGGGGTGGGATATGGTCAATGATCGTGAATTTCAGCTCCATTAAGGAATGTTTGAAAATGGCCCAGTGTTTGGCCACTGGCTGTTCATGTTTGTTGGTTGTTAGAGCTGCTTTAATTGCTGTCCTGTGCAATGCCATCCTTTCCCGGATTGTGCGACTAGTCTTGCCCACATATAATTTATTGCAAGGGCATAGAATCACATACACCACAAATCTCGTGGTGCATGTGACCACATGTCTGATTTTAAATACTTGGTCAGTAGAGGGGTGTATAAATGTGGGTCCCGTAATCATCTGCCTACAGGCAGTGCACCCAAGACATTTGTAACAGCCTGGTTGTTTAGTTAGAAAGTGGTCTGCAGACTCAGATGGTGTGGTCCTGACATCATTATGGCATAAATGGTCCTTGAGGTTCCTACCTCTCGTATGGCTATGAAGGATAGACCGTGTGGAGAACCCTGGGATAGAGTTGTCTGTGGATATGATGGGCCAAAGGGCCTTCGATGCTCTTTTCTTGAAGAAACTAAGATAGTCATATTGAGTTACGCACGGAATTCGTGCGCCCAGAGCCTCTTGTACTTTTGGTTTCACAGATAGTAACCTATCTCTTGGCACCGCCTGTGCCCGTTGATAGGCGGCTTGCAGAGTACCATGGCCATATCCCCTCGCACTAAATTTGCTTAAAGTGTCTACCATCTGTTGGTCCGCAACTGCAGGGTCACTGTTAATGCGTTTAATTCTGATCAGCTGCGAGTATGGAAGGGATTTGATCAGATTGTCAGGATGGTGACTCTTGGCATGTAGTAAAGTGTTTCTGTCTGTGGGCTTACTATATGCCCGAGTAGTAAGCTGCCCATCCACCTTCACTACCAGGACGTCTAGGAATGCTATTTCACTTTCACTGGTGTTGTAAGTAAATTTTATGGTAGGATGCATTTGATTAATCTGAATCATGGTGGTGTCAAAAAGATCTTGATTCCCTGTCCAGATGACAAAAATGTCGTCAATATAGCGGACAAATAGGGCAACAAGGGAATCAAGATCTTTTTGACACCACCATGATTCAGATTAATCAAATGCATCCTACCATAAAATTTACTTACAACACCAGTGAAAGTGAAATAGCATTCCTAGACGTCCTGGTAGTGAAGGTGGATGGGCATCTTACTGTTGCAGATAGAATTTACCATTAAAGGTAAAGTAATTGCAGGTCAAAATTTTTTGCAGCATTTCCAACAGCAGTGGGATAGGAGGGCCTTCAAAATCCTCTTGGTTCCCCAATAGTTCCTTTACAGCCTCTATACCATCCGTATGAGGGATATTGGTATAGAGACTGCTGACGTCCACCGTACACATCAAATAATGGTCAGGGAGGTCTGTCAGACCCTGCAAAGTGTTCAAAAATTGCGTGGTGTCCCTGAGATAGGTGCTCTGTTTCTGGACAACTGGTTGAAGGAAGAAGTCCACAAATTTGGATATAGGTTGTAGAACCGAATCCCTTGCCGAGATGATTGGTCTTCCTGGTGGGTCAACAAGACTTTTATGGATCTTGGGGATAGTGTACAAGATTGGTGTTTTAGGAAATTTGACTGTTAGTGCTTCCACAACCCTGGAGGGTAGATCACCATCAGCATGCGCTCCAGCCAGTACCTTGTCTACCTGTGCTTTAATTTCAGCTGTGGGGTCTTTAACCAGAGGAAGATATACATCCTTATCATCCAACTGACGGTAGATTTCTTGACAGTATTGTTCTTTAGATTGGAGAACAATAGCACCCCCTTTGTCAGCGGGCCTAATAATCAACTGGTCATCCGTACTAAGATCTCGTAGGGCCTTCCATTGTTCTTTGCTCAAATTACGCTGTTTGGAGGGCATCTGTTTTTGTGCTTTGCATACACCATCATCTAATAGCCTAAGAAAATTCTTTATAGACGGATTTATGGTGGTGGGCTCAAAAGTGGAGACAGGTTTAAATTTACTATACTTTGCATCAGTAGTGCCGACTACCTGTGGACGGGCATCGAAAAATTCCTTAAGTTTCAAAGAACGGCCAAATCTATGGTGGTCAATCTTCCATTGTAATGGCTGTAAGTTATTCGTAGGAATAAAAGAAAGTCCAAAATTCAAGACCTCTTTTTCTGCCTGAGAAAGTGGTCGATTAGTTAGATTCACTACAAGTTCCTGGTTGATCGTAGAATTCTGGGTTCTTCTACATTGTCCCCCTCTTCTGACGGGCCTGACTTGCCTCTTCCTCTCGTACCCCCTTTCCGACCTGCGGGTGGTTTGCTCTGAAAACCCCGAGGGGGTAGGGGGGTTGCACCTTCTACCTCACTGTCGGACGTACCGGGTCCACTGGAGATCTCAGTGGTTGATCGATAGTTCGGGCGACGATTCCTGCCAGGTTGCCGTCGGGGTATCGTCATCATGGTTCCAGAAAACCAGGGATAAATGCGATTCTCTTCATATTGCCGCTTGACCTTGTTCAATTTTTCTTTTTTATACTTAATGACCTCGTCAGTATGTTTCTTAATTTGCACCTGTAGTTTCTCCAACCATTTTTCCATGTATCCTCCTCCAATATCCTGCGATGGGACTGTTCAAGTTGATCTTTCTCATCCTGCAACCTCTTTACTTCTTTCCCAGATTGTTCGATGACCAGGAGCATAAGGTCAAAACTTGCTTTGTTGAGTATTGCAACCCATTTCCTGCAGAATTCTGGGTTGTTTCGACCAATAGTTGGTATGTTGTTATATATATATATATATATATGACCCAACATTGGGACTCTCATTGTTAGAGTTAGGACCACCATATGCAGAAAGGCCTTGACAGTGGCTGGTGGCTTATCATATATTTGCAAACATGTGTAACAGTCATTTCTGCTTTTTATTTTATAGATATAACGGTAGGATCTTAGGATACACTTGTTCTCTTAGGAAGACAATTGTAAAAGATAGATCTTGCCTTTCTCCCACAATTTTCAGTGGCTCCCTTCTCAAGTGATATCTGCAGCTTAAGGTTTCCACTATCTATCCATTTACAAATGTACAAAAGAAAAAGTCTGCAGCTGCTGGAGAACAGGTTAGTTAAACTACACAGCTATGCGGCCTTCACTAACAGTGATGGTTCTAATCAAAACTGCTAAATAGACCCCCAGTACCATTCTATTTACACTATTATGCAGTGCTTAATGGATTAAGTTCTCCAGCAGAGTGGGTAACAGTGAATAATCCTTGTAAATTATGATTTCATGTTCTCAAATTATAAATTTTTATAGGATTATTAATGATTATTTAGATCTACTGCTGTAGATATTTGCATGTCTGGGGATATTGTATAAAGAAAATAGACAACTCTATTGCCTTCTAATGAAAGGAGGTGGCCTACTGGTTTGGTAATAAAAAAATAAAATAATAAAAAAAAGGTAAAAAATAAATAAATAAAAATAATAATATAGAAAAATAAACGTATCTCACTTGCTTCATTGTACTGAGCTTTAAATAACTAAATGGCATTGATCAATAATTATACTATTTCTTGATGAGAGAGAGAAAAAGAGAGAGAGAGATGGAGAAAGAGAGAGAGAGAGAAGGGGGGATAGAGAGAGAGAGAGAGAGAGAGGGAGAGGGGGGGGGATAGAGAGAGAGAGAGATGGATAGAGAGAGAGAGAGAGAGAGAGAGAGAGAGAGAGAGATAGAGAGTTATGCTCATACTAAGTATATGTTTGATCCATAATTTTACATTTTACAGCTCTGTGGTCACCACGTAAAATGTAACCTTTGTCACTATTTTGCTAAGAAATTTTCTTTCCAGGATTCAACTATGTTATTGGAAGCCATTCCTTTGTTATATATCACAAATAGATTTTTTAATACAACAAACCAGAGGTCCATTTCCAGAAGAAACAATTGAAGACATTATTTAGGATGCTATGTGTCAACTGGAAAGTCCTTTTTGTTAACCTTGGGCAAAACTTGTGCCTAATAACTCTACATTGGGGCCTTTTCTTTTTAAATGTGTGTGTTTTTGAGAGGTATCCAACATCTGTTTCATTAATAGCTGTTTCCTGCCTCTGGTTCATATTGTAACTTTGTCCTCTAGTGCTTTAAGTCTGTTTATTATGCCTAATCCCAGTAATTGAGAAAAGGAACACCTATAACTGAATCACAGAAGATGCAGAAGTAGATGAGAACCACTGAGCTTACTAAGCATTAAACAAATATTAAGCATTACTTTAGTGTTGCTCAGCAATAAAATCAAATTCCTATAACATACTGGGACACAATTTAGTATAAGTTTTTTTATTATTATTATTATTATTATTATTATTATTATTATTATTATTATTATTAGGCTTGATTCAAAATTAGGCACAGAAGGGGACCTACGCAAGTAATTTAGCGCATGTGCGCACCAGATGTTGCATGTCGGAAGGGCTTCCATCTGGAACAAAGAACTTCTGTGAAAGGGGCCAGCATTAAAGTTATGCATGGCTAAACCCTGAAGTATAGGCGGGGTTAGCCATGCTAATTAAGTGCCGGGGGTTTGGAGATGCAGTGCGGCTACAGATCCGTGTCAGTGCGGCTACAGATCCGTGTCAGTGCGGCTACAGATCCGCATCAGAGCGACTACAGATCCGCGTCAGTGCGGCTACAGATCCGCGTCAGTGCGGCTACAGATCCGCGTCAGTGCGGCTACAGACCCGTATCAGTGCGGATACAGATTTGCGTCAGTGCGGCTACAGATCCGCGTCAGTGCGGATACAGATTTGCGTCAGTGCGGCTACAGATCCGCGTCAGTGCCGATACAGACCCGCGTCAGTGCCGATACAGATCCGCGTCAGTGCGGATACAGATTCGCGTCAGTGCGGCTACAGATCCGCGTCAGTGCGGCTACAGATCCGCGTCAGGGCGGCTACAGATCTTCATTAATCATTTGTCACTGTTGATATTAATTAGAAATGTCATATCTATTTAAGGTTTAGATTCGTATTTTTGTGAACTAATGTCAGATCACTTGTCATTAGTTTAACTGTTTAGCCCTGTTTTACATAAGAAATAGAGCGGTTTCATTTCATAATTTGTATCAAAACAACAAAGATACATTAACAGTTAAAAATAAATCATATAAAAAAATAATAAAATATATTTAATTCATATTAATATATAAATTATATTCTTTGCATTATCCTTTATTAACACATTTTAATAAGGATTTACTATTACACTGTCAAGTATATATAAAGGTTAATTTTGATGCACATTAGCTGAAAAAAAAAAAAAGTATTTTCATAAAATAAAAACATTCACCTTTTATTTCTTAAACTATTTTTAGTTGCAGAATCAACTTTTATTAAATATACCAACTGTTTCTTGTAAATTTTTTGGGAACTAAGGACTGGCTCTAGACTTAATAAATGTGGGCACATAAGGTTTTCAGCACGGTATGTGCCCTGTCCTGTCCTGTGCCGCTGTTAGAAATCCATGCTGGAAGTTTGTGCAGTCGCGCAAATCATGAAATGCGCGGGTTTTAGAGTAATCAATGCGAAAGTAACCAATGTGAAAAATACTACAACTTAAATAAATGGGACATTTTAGGGGGAATTTAGTAAATTAATTAGTAAATGAATTAGGTATTGGGATGGAGGCAATTTGGAGAGTGAGGAGTTGGGTACAGGACATTGAGCCAGATTTACTAAGATGTGGGTTTGGAAAAGTGGAGATGTTGCCCATAGCAACCAATCAGATTCTAGCTGACATTCTCTAGTATGTAATGGAAAAGTGAGAACTAGAATCTGATTGGTTGCCATGGGCAACATCTCCTCTTTTCCAAACCTGCAGCTTAGTAAATCTGGCGCATTGGCACTAGACTAATGGGTAATATTTTTTCTGTATCTAAGTAAGGTACCTAGACAAAGTGTACTTTAAATAACCTGTCCCCCTCCCTCCTGTGAAAATGTGCTTCTGCATTAGGCTAGACACAGTTTTATTAAACCAGACCCAGGTTGGTGACATGTTTATATTTAACTCTTGGCTCCTTTGAGAGTGATGGTACTGATAATAAGGCGGCCAGGCCAGCACTACACAGTATTGTTGTTCACTACAGCCCGGTAAATGGTGTGTGGTAAATCTAATTTGTGCATTTAATGCTGACGCTACATTTTCCACTGTACAGAGGGCACAGCAGCAGGAGAGCAGACCCAGCTAAAAGCAGTCTATGATATTTTGCAGGATGAATGCTTCCACAGTCTACAATTTGCACATCAGTATTTTTAAAACTGGTACAAGGTAGAAACATACATTATATCAAAAAGTCTTTGCTATGGACCAGATCCACAGTTAGTAACATGAGGCCACTTATGCAAAGTGCGCTGGAGGGCACATGCACTTTTAATAATGTAACTTCTATCGTATGGAACTTAGTGCACTGATGTGCATCATTACATTTTCTAAAATAAATACATATATATAGATAATAAAAAAAAATGACAGGATTGGTCTTTCTTGCCTCTGCCTGAACCCCGACCTCTTCTGCACATAGCACAATGTAGTACATAGAACTTTTGCAGATTTTCCATATTACAGAGATACGTAGCATGTTTATTGTGCTTTGGCAGTTCTGGGTTTCATTTGTGGTTAATAACTTTCATTTGTTTCTAATCTATAATGAATTTGCTTACTATACAGATGCAGACACTAGATCAATGAATGAATAATAACAGGTGGGGCTCTGCATATGTGTAAAATATATGTTACAAACAGTAATCAAGTGTTAACAGGACTGCATAAAGATACCATACCAGAGATTCAAATAGGAGGTGAATGTATTTTTCAATATCTCAAGAAGACAGTGTTAAATCAATTTCTAATTCCAGTGACCTTAAAGAGAAATCAATATTCTTTCAAATAATGTGTTTATGCCACATAAATTGTGGCAAGCAGGTCTAAATGATAAATGCCTCACAAGCAATGCGCTTAATAATTTCTTAGCTGATTGGTATTTTCCATACACATACACATGCTGAGGTGACTACTATTACAGATGTATTGATAGAGCAAAAAGCTCATAGTGACTGAAGGCATTATATTACATGCAAAATGACAGACCTTTGCAGCGAGGCTTCCCTTTATCTTATCTTGTAACACAGCTAACAATTCTTCTAAAGCTGGGTGCACGCTATACAATTATCAGACAAACAATTGACCGATTGCCCAATAATTGTATAGTGTGTTTGTTGGACCAATACTTTTGGACAGTTTGAATAGACTATGTGACTTACACTTTACTGATCCTATAAGGGTTACCATAGTGGCATCAGAAGATCTGCACAAGGATTAGCCATTGTATGCATGTTATATGATTTCCCCAGCAAATCGCTAAAGTATTTATAAAGGAAGTTGCTCACTTACTGTAAACATCCATTGTAAATGTTTGTTTTTATTAAATAATCACAATAAATAAACTCATAAAAAATGCATTAACAAATGTTAAAGATACAACGGAAGTATGGATATGAAACCATTACAATGAGTATCATTAATTCAAACTGATGTAGTAATGTAGTAATACTTAATACTTATACTAATACTTGTAGTAATACTTAAAAATTTCCAACACAGACCAGATTGGGGGTCAGAAGGAATTTCCAGATATTGCAGCAAGAGTTTTCCTCATTCAGAGAATAATCTGACAATAATAATAGTAACAAGCCATACCCCAAACCAGACACAGATCTAAAATGCAAAATAATTTAAAGACAAATGTTTTAATTGTTTCCCATATGTGAAAATTAAGGTCATGCAGCAGAGATCCAATAACAATTGTACTTCAATGCTTATTATTGATGGGAAATTCATTAAGTTTGTGGCATGCATGAACCCCCCAAAACAACAGGTTTAATTAAATAAGCTGGGCCAGATAATTAAGCAGACTTGCTTACTTACTTAATTGCTATGAAGCCATTTATATTTATTATGTCCATGGATTCTTTCATTTAGCCAATGTTCATTCACCTCTAAGTCAATTAAATTGTATTTAATTTGTAAAGGGTTATAAGTGAATATAACTCGTGAATAATAAATGAAATACATATTACTAGTTACCTTAAAGAGCAGTGCATGTGCTAGGTAGCAGTCCACAGTCGTGGTTATGACTGTCTTGGTCATACAGATTACATCGACTCTGGAACTGGTCTAATTACTAGGGATGACATCCAGGGATTCTTTTAAATGGAAGACTGAAATATTTAAATACATAAAAAATACAATGTTGGGATCTATCTTTTAGAAAAGCCAACAACTACTAGTGCTGGTGGCAGATACCAGATAGGAGATAGCAGATAGCAGATATGGGGTAAAAAGGAGTTGCGAGGTGCTCCTGATTTTGTAACTAACATAGTGGTTCTTGGTAGCACTGTTCCCTTAGCTAAGGAAGCAAGCAAACATCTGGTCCTTATATGCATGTTTGTCTGTGTCCACTGGTGCCTAGCCACACAAATACAGCTGTGGACTTGGAAGGAGGTCTGGAAGTCATTGTGTAGGGCTTGTGTGTGCCATACTAGATGGGCTGAGTCAGCACACAGAGTAGTCATACATTCATCTCTTATTTACTAAGGTTTAGATTATATGTTGTAACTATATATACATGTATCATATACTATGTATTATACATATAGATTTTTGAACAATGACATTCCTATGGACTGCAGTATTTATCTGGCTTATATTATCCAAACAATTGTTTACTATATATGCATTTTTTATCAAATTATTTTGTAATTATTATACAGTTATCTACATTGTATAAAGCAGATTTTAATTTTCTCAGTAAACAATATTTATGGCATACAACGAAAACATATATACATATATTTCAAACACACGCACACACACACACATATATATATAGCCACTGCAGGCTATTCAAATGCAGGTAGTGTCTTAACAGAGACCTCCTGTGTACACATATAGCAAATGGATTGCTTTAGCACGCCTCCATCTTTTAAAAGTACTCCGTGCTGTCTTTCACCTACAGGAGGTGCCTTGACGCTGGGCAGGTGAGCTTAACCCAATATAGCTATATTCTGAACTAAACCTCCTTTTTATTTATGTGCAGACACATAGTGTTATTTAATGTATGTTTGGAGCGCCGGACCTCTTTTGTTCCTTTTATTTACATAGTGGTCACTTTGGTCCTTGGCTGTACCCCTATATTTATATATACACTTGTACATATTTAATTTAGTGGATAGAAGCGCAGCCATTTCTTTTGCTACAAAATATATATATATATAAATACTTTTTTTTTTATTATAGTGAGAGAGAGAGAGCAAGAGAGCGAAACGTTACTTTAGTAATCTTGTTTATCCAAATACACAGTTTTACCATTTTCCTTTTTGTCCTCTGCAGATATTTTCAGATCACTTCTGGAGAATGCAGAAAAATCGCTGAATGAAATATTTGTCAAGACGTATGGATTACTTTACACACAACATTCTGAGGTCTTCCAGGACTTATTTACTGAGCTGAAGCGCTACTACACAGGAGGCAATGTCAACCTGGAAGAGATGCTGAATGATTTTTGGGCCCGTCTTTTAGAACGCATGTTTCAACTAATAAATCCTCAATATCATTTCTCTGAAGACTACCTTGAATGTGTAAGCAAGTACATTGATCAGCTTAAACCATTCGGAGAGGTACCAAGAAAACTCAAAGCTCAAGTGACAAAAGCCTTTGTTGCAGCTCGAACATTCGTTCAAGGACTTACTGTAGGTCGTGAAGTGGCCAACCGAGTATCTAAGGTAAAATAAGTCACTTTATTTATATGGTTCTGATTTGCTGATTTTTTTAATCAGGAACAGTACCAACATTTAATAACATCAATCTCATACAGAGTAATTGTATGAAAACAATATATTAATAGAGTATGCACACAGAGCTATATAAATTCAAGAAGTTCACTTATAATGCATATATATTCAATTACCTATGCTAATACTGTATATAAATGTTGTTAGATGTTGCACGTGTATAGTTTGTACACATATATCTAACTATAGGTAATATGGACAGATCTGCACCTAACTAACTCATCCAGCCCCCAACCTGCCCCCTGTTTTTAGGTGCCTTATGGCACTTAAGAGTGCATCGGGCTATCTTAACTAACCGTGCATAGTGCATAAAAAGGAGAATGTCACCCCGCCCTCCCCGGCTAATCTAAATCACTCCCCCCTCCCACTTGTAACTAATCACTCCCCGAGGCAGCATTAGCACGCCTCCATCTTTTAAAAGTACTCCGTGCTGTCTTTATAGACCGCACAGAGTGAATCTACGTACCTAACTAGTACATATATTACGTAAATGACCTACGCGTGTGTAGTTGGTCATTTCGGTAGATTCCACACTTAAGAAGCAGGAGCTTCTTAAGTGTGAATCAGGTCCTATATGTGTATATATATATATATATATATATATATATATACTGTATGGGCCTGATCCAGAGCTACGATGGTATACTTAGCGTGCTAATGCTCAGAGTACCATCGCTTCACTCCCCTGACACTCCCCTTGCCCCAGCATATTAACACTTGCTTACGCCGGCTGAAGGCTACCCTAACTTCAGCCGACATAAGCGAGTGATAATACGCTGGGACGACGGCGTTGCTACGCTAACGCCGCCCTCCCAGCCTCATAACCCTCCCTCCCCCCGCCTACCTGCACTAACTGCAGTGTAGTAACAGAGGGAAAGTTTCTATAAAATGTCTGTCACCTCTCTTTAGGGCTTGTGAGAGGGGAGTGTCTTTCCAAGAACCACTGTTTAGTTATTTGTTTTCATCATAGTTATAGTAAAAATTTCTGAAGTTACATTTCATATTGTGAGTGTGTGATGTGACCGTAAACTGCTAATATTGGCAATTGGTAGTTGAACAGAAATGGAGGAACATTAAACGAAGCAAAAAAAGTTTAAGAATTGTATCATATTAAAAATGTCTAATAATCCTTCAACACTACAAATGTGAATCTATTGTATTGCCAAAAGCCTGAGCTATAGTTGGGATTTACCATATACTGTATCACAACAGTTTCTGTCTTGCAGACAGCTGAAACATACACTATATAGATATTAAAAATACTAATTGTCCTAAATTATTGTTGGGCCTGATATATTTTATATAATAGCATTCAGTTTAACTACTGCAGATTTAGAACACATACTAAAATCCTGTGATTTTCATTTGTTTACTACAAATAAATAAGCCAATCCCTACTTCTTTGTTTTCTTATCTGATTTGTAAACTGTTTTTCCATAGCAAAGTCTAATTGTTATTTGAGTAGCAATTGATAGCAGCAATTTAGATCCATATCACTACGCGGCTCTTTCTCCTGTATTGTTATTGCAGTCAGTTTCATATTTCATAGTTACTGTAACAGCGGACTTGTTTATCCCATCCTATGTTTAATTGTTTCAGAATAGTCCATGCGGGAGAACATACAAGCTTTCCATTCTTAATACATGGGTAACTTCTAGTAGAAATTATTTGAAGCAATGTTAGTAGTTCTACATGTTAGAGATGAGGGACATGATTTACAAAACTTCTCCATTCTGTGAATATCAGGAAATCAGAAATACCTACAAAAGGAAGACAAGGAAGAAATTGCTTTGTTTAGAACGGTAATACCTAATTTTTGCACCTTTTGCCATTTCAGTACAGACTGATGACAAGAAGACTTTGAACTTCTGTGTTTGTCAAGTCTGGTGAAAGTCTATTATAATTAATTTTGTAATTATTATTATTAATATTATTATTATTTTTATTATTCTCTTCCATTCTCTTCCAATTTCTAAGCTTACATCAAATATGTTCATTTATCCTTCGAGAGCTAGAGGTCTTAAGACCCTCTAAGACCTTCTTCAGCTCTCCCCTTTCTCCTGACTTCAGTAATAAATTAGTTTGCTGTCCTCTGAACTTAAGCCATATCTCTAAATGTTGCACAAGTTTAAGTCTATATGTTATGGTCAGTAAACCCTCTAATCCCACTACCAAGGCCTTTCCTAACCACTCCCAGCAAAGGGAGCTCCATTGCCTTCTGGTATTAAACCTTAATTGCTAATATCTCTGCAGCTAAATCTACCTCTCAACTGTCTGGTGAAAAATACCTATATCAAAAGCTGCTCTTGGCAACAGTGGGAAACTATATACAATACTGCATTTGAATTCTCAAAGTGACTGAGCCGATCAGAGATTCAACGGAAACTCTTTATTCCCTATACTATACCCCTGAGCATCTCCACACAATATAGCCCTTCCAATCTAAATTCTGCTGGCAGAACTGTGGGCACGTGGCTGACATTTGTCAAACGTTTTATTCTTTCCCTGTGATTATACCCATATGGCTATAATTATTTTGAAAAAGCTAACAGTATGCTTAAAACCTCCCTCTCCCTCTCCCCAACACTCCCTACCCTCATTTATCTCAAAATCAAACCCACAATCTCTTTTATTTGTCATATGATGGGGTTCTGGGAGATACCTTATCCCAAGGATGTCAAACTCAAAACCCCAATTAGACCAAAAAACTCTAAGATTGTGTGGGCCACAAGAAAAATAAAAGGTATCGTATGCAATTTTTCTCCAGCCCCCAGTAATTCCCAATTCATATGTCTCCAGCTCCCAGTAATTCCCAATTCATATGTCTCCAGCTCAATTCATATGTCTCCAGCTCCCAGTAATTCCCAATTCATATGTCTCCAGCTCTCAGTAATTCCCAATTCATATGTCTCCAGCTCCCAGTAATTCCCAATTCATATGTCTCCAGCTCCCAGTATTTCCCAATTCATATGTCTCCAGCTGCCAGTAATTCCCAAGTCATATGTCTCCAGCTCCCAGTAATTCCCCATTCACATGTCTTCAGAGTCCTCAGTTTTCCCCATTCATATGTCTTCAGACTCCCCAGTATTCCCCATTCATATGTCTTCAGACTCCCCAGTATTCCCCATTCACATGTCTTCAGACTCCCCAGTATTCCCCATCATGTGTCTTCAGCTCCCCAGTATCCCCCATTCACATGTCTTCAGACTCCCCAGTATTCCCCATTCACATGTCTTCAGACTCCCCAGTATTCCCTATTCACATGTCTTCAGACTTCTCAGTATTCCCCATCATGTGTCTCCAGCTCCCCAATATTCCCCATTCATATGACTCCAGCCAGGACTGCCATCAGGGAGAGACACCCAGGACTATTGTCACAGGCTCGGAGCTGATGGGGGCACGCCGAGTGGCAGATCAATGCACAGGGAATAACTTCCCTGCACTCCGGCCTACTGTTAAAGCAAGTCTGTAGGGCCCCCGCCCCATATAACATCACCAATTATGTCACATAGGTGTGGGTCCCTTCGGCTGTGTCCCAGGCCCCGCATTTTCTGACAGTGGCCCTGGCTCCAGCTCCCAGTAATTCCACACTAATTAGTCTCTAACAGTGGAACAGATAGAGGGCACGTCAATGCTGGTAAACTTATCACCGATTAAGCTTGTGGGTCCAAGGGGGGAGAGAGAAAACACAACAGAGAGACAGGATATAGTTTAGTATATTAGATGGTAACGGAAAGCAATGTAGTTTGACTCACCAAATCCTCGTCTTGTGTGTCAGCGTCTCACTCCCAATGCTGTTGTACTTGTGATGGTTATTCTCTGCGGTGTTGACGGCTGGTGTGTGGGCTGCTCGGTCCTCTCTGGAACGTCGTGGAGGATGCCTCTGACTACCTGCTTCTGTGGCTCCGAAGTGCAGTGCGGTGGTGGCTGTAGTTGCTTGGCGGTGGTCAGTCTGGTTTCTCATGCTTCTTGCGTCTTGCAGTGTTGCGATATCCTGGGCAGTTAGCTGCATGCTTGTGTCGGCTCGCCTGGATAGGGGATTCCCTGTGTTAGAGGGATTCCCCACCGAGTGGGGAGGAGGTGTGGCCAGTTGCCCTGGATACGCTGGTGTACGGGCAGTGAAGGATAAACAAGGCCCCCAATACTGTACACTATTTTATTCCACACTGATTAAAATAAATATTCGATTGAGGCAATGCTATAAACTGGCTCAGATAACGCACTTGCAGATGGGAAGTGGCACTGGTGATTGCATGGGACTGCAAAAAAAGTCCAGCCAGAATTAAGGCAATAAATCATAAAGTCAATGTATCATTGGTTGATGCAGTCACTAATAGTAGTCTCATTAGTAGGTAGGTGGGTAGCAGTGAACCCAATGTGTTTCGTCACATAGGTGACTTCCTTAGGGGTCTGGTGAGATGTGAGGTGAGGTCCTATATAGAGTCTGGGGGAGTGGGCTGTGGGTGAGTGGCATGGAGGGATGGGTGTTGTCAAGGGACATCAGTCTAATATGGTCTGGATCTCCAGGTCTATATTGAGTTCTCTAGGAGTCAACGTTTTTAGTGTGAAAATCCATCTCATTTCCATTTTAATGAGAGCTTTCTCATGATCTCCTCTTCTCCAGTCTTTCTTCAGTCTGTCAATACCCCAAAATTTTAACCCTTTTGGTTCTTTATTGTGGGCTATATGGAAATGGTTAGAGACGCTATGTAACTCATATCCTTTTTTAATGTTGCAGATATGCTCTGCAATCCTCACCTTTAGTGGTCTGGTAGTCCTGCCTATGTATTGATGGGCACACAGGCATTCTAAGAGGTAGGTTTAATATCTAATATATCCCCCTGTGCACTAAAATAAGTGTACCCCCGTGTGCATGTCATAGTAACATATATGTGTAACAAGTAAAAAAAAGTTAACATTGTCTAAACATTTTCCACAAATGTTACAAGCTTTTACTACTCACAGTTCTGCAGTCTTGCTTGTAGTCAGCCTGGATCTTTTACTTCTTCTGGCTTCTCCTCCAGGCAGGTCCGTGCTCCTCGCTGTCCTCCGGCGAATGACGGGCCTCATTACAGGGCTTATATTTATACCCTTGGAGGGCAGCTCCCAGGACCGCGAGGGTATAAATATAAGCCCTGTAATGAGGCCCATCATTCGCCGGAGGACACCGAGGAGGGCGGACCTGCCCGGAGGAGAAGCCAGAGGAAGTAAAAGATCCAGGCTGACTACAAGCAAGACTGCTTGACTACCTGTTACACATTAATGTTACTATGCCACGCACACGGGGGTACACTTATTTTTGTGCACAGGGGGTCATATTAGGTATTAAACTTACACAAGGGGACATTTAACTAAAACATAGCTGTAGAGACATATATTTAAATTATTTTTTATGTAGTATCATTTATTTTATGTAATCGGCAGTGATTTTAATGTATGGAGGGACAGTGATAATTATGAACATAGGGACAGTGTTTAATGTGTACGGAGGGACAGTGGTTAATATGTACGGAGGGGCAGTGTTTAGTATGTATGGAGGGACAGTGTTTAGTATGTATGGAGGGACAGTGTGTATTAGGTATATAGGGACAATGTTTAGTGTGTACGAAGGGACAGTGATAATTATGGACATAGGAACAGTGTTTAATATGTAGGGAGGGACAGTGGTTAATATGTACGAAGGGACGGTGTTTAATATGTAGGGAGGGACAGTGGTTAATATGTATGGAGGGACAGTAGTTAATATGTACATAAGGGGCAGTGTTTATGCATTACTGAGGGGACAGGTCAGTTTGTGTTGATACAGAGGGGCAATGTATGTAGTCTAGCGGCAGCATGCCATTAACACTTTGCATTCTGCCGCTTAGGGTACTATAAGGCACAGCATGCCCTTGTATTGCAAGGCATGCTGTGTCTTATAGTACTAGATGCCACAGCATGCGAAGGGTGAAATGGTAGCCACGGCAGCCATGTAAAGTTTTTTTGTTTTTTTTTAAACACAGATAGATTTTTTTCTGAGCGTGAGTGCCAATTTCAATGAAATCGACAGTCACACCCACCTCTACTATTTCTAACAATTTTTGTACCCATTCTAAAGCGAGTTTACAACTCGCAACTTAGTAAATCTGAGATTTGTATCTCATGAACGGTAAAATCGCTAAAGATAGCTCAATAACGGTGATTTAAAAAAAAAAAAAACATCTCTGGCGATTTTTAGAAAAATCTCTTTTAGTAATTCAGAGATTTCAAAATTCCCATTGAAAAAAAGCAAACACTAGCAATTTTGACAATCTTGACTTTAGTAAATCCAGCCCCTAATGTCTTCTATATATAACTGCAGTATACTACTGTCTTCTTTTTATTTCAATAAAAGTTTTCTTATAAGATTTAATTCACTTTATAACCCGGATTTTAGTATTTTAGTATTTTAGTTTCAAGTATGATGTCTGATCTATCTGCTATGCAAATGTTGCCATTATCATCTACTGCAAATTTATTTGTAGTAATTAAATAAATTATAAAGCACTTAATTTAAAAGTTGCATTTTGCTTATAAATATGCATATTATGCATAGCAAGGATACAGTTCTTTAGGTAACAATAAAGAGCTGTTTTAAGCATGAAAAATATAGAATAAGATTTTATTTTACCTTTCTTTTTATTTTATGTATCACTCATACCAATATACCAATTGAGTATATTGTATATTTCATGCTAGGTATGCATATTCCAAAATTCTGAAAGCAAAGTTAGAGCTTTTGGATGTTGCAGCCAAGCTACATGCACCCAATTCTATTTAATTTTAGGTGTTGATTGACAGCTGAGCTTTGTCAGTGAACAAAAAGGGCTAGATTTACTAAGCTGCGGAAAAAGTGGTGATGTTGCCCATAGCAACCAATCGGATTCTAGCTGACATTTTCTAGTATGTATTAGGAAAGAGAGTGCTATGTGATTGGTTGCTATGGGCAACACTTTTCCTTTCCCACAGCTTAGTAAATCTAGCCCAAAGTCTTTAGTGATGTAATAGTAAAGGGTTTATAATGTACTTAATTGCTTTGTATTTAACTTGTTTAAATAGCTGCATAATAAAACCACAAGTTTGCTTTCTCTTAACAACAGCGGAGAGAAAGTTTTACGAAAGTCAAGTCATAATGCAGGGGCTGAGTATATTTACCAAGCGTTCACAATGTAATTATTTTTGCTTGCCCTTGTACACTGACTACGGTATGTGCACAGGTATTACAAGCTCAGCCAGTCATATTGAGTTAAAATTGAAAAAAAAGGAGAAAAACCCTGGTCTTGTGTGATAACATCTCTTAATTCAGTGTACAACTATTTCCATTAGGTTCCTTTGTACTATTCTATATTTACTTTTAAAAAAGTAATTGTATCTGAAGAAGTACATTGTAAATGTTTCTCTTTTAACTTCAATTTCCCAATCTTAACTGCATCAAAAGAGGTCAATGCTTGAACATGAACAATGTTCTGGAAACTGTATTTTAGAAAAATATCAAAACACAGAGGCTATAGACCATAACACAGAGGCTGTAGTTGAAATATATCAAGCTTCAATCATTGCCAATTGCTGATGAGTTTCATCTCAATATCACTGGATGCATACTCCTTATATTTTGTGAAATATAAATACTCATTGGCAGTGATATGGGACAACTTCAAAATGGCCATATGTCTGGGATTTATGTGTCTGCTCAGTAAAAATAATCAAAGAACAAGTTTGAGCTGCACAGGTTCATATATAAACCAGAGGGGTGCTACCATATTCATTTTCTTATTGCAAACCAATACAAAAACGTTTCCAAAAGTAGGAAGAAGAGAAAACAGGTGCACAACCCATACAAATAACCAAGACTACAAATAGAAAATACAATTTTTATTTCAACCATTAAAAAAGGATATACATCTATAAAAAAATAAGATAGACAACCTTCCAGCGAAAATATTAAGATGTAAACCGTCCCAAAAATAAGTATATGTTATGGAACACCAAGAAATACAGCGCTATAAATCCCATATAGGTACTAGACAATAAACATCAATATCAATAAGTTCTCCTATTAACAGAATACAACATAACAGAATGAAGCATGCAAGAATTATACATAATGAGAACTACCAATATAATAGAACAATATGTCAGAATAATAGGTACACATAATGGGAATAGATAGCTAGTCTCTCAATGGGGATATTAGTATCCGATACACATGAGCAAGCCAAGTCCAGAGCAGGAGACAAACCTAATCTACAATCCGGAGGCTATCCCTAATGTGACTGGAGACTAGCAGCCTCATGACTGCACTTTGCCCACTCATGGGCACGTAACCGTCCCTACACTATTTTAAGTACAATCATCAGGCGGCTCACGGTATGGAAGGATGGAGAAGTGGGTCCAGATGCACTCGGGACTCCATGGACGATTAGTTCCCTCTGTTCAGTAAAGGTTGCAGGTACATGGGTTGTACTTACCAGTCCTGAAAGCTCCTTCTTTCTGATGTCTGATTTACAAATTAAAGATGGCGATACTATTGATTCTCTCTCTCTCTCTCTCTCTCTCTCTCTCTCTCTCTCTCGATAAGGTACCAAGATCTTCAAAAATGGAAAGAAAAATATTATTATTATGTTTAGCAACAAATATTCCTCATCATTGTTAATAACATGTGACCTGATCCAACGTTTGTCAAATGCACCGAGGTCGGAGGTCTGGCCGTCCACACAGAAGAGAGGAGTGAACCCCCCTTTCACTCCCCTCTTTTGTGTGCACTGTACATGACTAAGGTAGCCTTCAGTCTCTCAGCGGTCTGTATGATTTCTGGTCTGCATGGAACAACTAAAACCCGGCCCTGCTATAAAATTTCAATGCTCCCCCCGCACACCTTAAGCAGTTTAGGCAGACAGAGAGGATGCACCATGCTGATGGACACATCTCCAGGCATACAGAACTCAGTGCATTTGCACTGCTGGAAACACAGACGAATTCCGCAATTAGCGTGCAGAATTCGGCTGACGTACGGAGCTTAGGATCAAGTTCATGGACACAGTTTATACTGCTCATCTGTTCCACTACAAATCCCAGTATGCATTTGTGCTTGTGTCCCTGTGTCATTGTAATTAATTACTGCTTCCATTCAATTTATATTTCCACCTTCATTTGGTTCAAATCAATATTGCTTCCATAATGAATTACAAATATAGGTTTGCCCTTTAATCATTAAATAATCCATAACTCATCGTCTGTAAAGTTAATGGTGCCCTCTTATGTTTATTAATAACAAGACATTTCATACAGACGCTTTTATGATTTTTTTTTCACCAATAAGAACCACTTTTTTTTTCAAAGCTGCTTCGTTACTCTTGCATAGAAGAGGATTAACTCTCTGGAACATAAAATCCTCAGATACTAGCAGTTTCACCAGATTGCACCATAGATTTCCCTCTGTATTATTAGCAGTCTGTTAGCTGATACAGCTATATCAAAAGGCAGAGACTATTTTTTTTCTGTTAAATTGATGGTAAAATTATTGACCTTTGAGGATCATGTAATTTGCAAACAATCAATTTATTATAAGGTTGGAGGTAACAGTGTGACATTACAATTTGTTTCTGCTGTTCTTTACGTATAACTTATAATACCTATACTGTATATAGGTCAGAAAATGCGGGGCCCACACAGCCGAGGGGCCTCGTCCCCCATGTGATGTCATTGGTGATGTCACATAGGGACGTGGAACTGCGGACCTGCTTTAACAGCAGGCCGGTACACGGGGAAGTTCTTCCCTGAGCATTGGCCCACTACTTGGCGGGCCCCCATCAGCTCCAGGCCCAGCCCTGCAGGGACATGCAGCCACAACTTATGAGAATAAACACCGGGGAGAGAGCAGGGACAGGCTAGGTTAGGGTGGTTATGGTTGTTTATGAGAAGGGTTAAGAGGAATCCATCCATACCTTGGCCTGAATCCAGACTTAAGAAGGAGCTTGAAATTAAGAGAGGAACGTTAATCCTGGGCTAAACCATGTTGGTTTCAGGGGGAGTCAAGTTAATTGTATTCTTTGCATGCAGGGATACATCTTTGAATTGTTTACTACACACAGATACTGACCAGCTTCACTTTTACACTGTTGTTTAGACTTGGGCTAGGAAATGTCACCACAGTTTGCAGCAAATAAAATATGACTCCCCTGAAATCAACATAGTTTAGCCCAGGAGTAACTTTTCTCTCATAATTTCAAGCTCCTTCATAAGATCCAGCCCCTTATTCCTAAAAATGTAGGACTTGCATCCAGCACCCCAATTCTGAACAAATGGGCTGTGCTTCCCCTCTACCCACCAAGGTGGGCGGAGGAAAGCATTTAAATCTTACAGTATGGGAGGGACATAGTATGTATGAACGGATCGGCGATCATACGGACCGCTGATCCACACATTTCACTTAAGGCAGGCTTATGGCAGTGCTGAGAAAGAAGAGTGACAGGGGGAGTTCACTTCCCTCTCTCAGTCGGACAGATTCATGCACGCACGGAAAGCGCCCGGGAGTCTGTATCCGTTCCGTAATGAAAGACAGCAGAATGCTTTTATAACACAAAGATATATAGGTACCAAGGCTGTTGCTAAGTTCCTAACAATGTAATGGGCCTGATCCTGAATTAAGAGCGGGGACATACGCAAGCCGCTAAAATGTCACATCTGCCTATGCATACAGCAGAGGTTATGCTACAGATCTCCTCGCATACAGAACTGAGTTCTGTAGGAGGTTCATACGGGGGCAGCACTTAATTTCCTCATGCCTAGGGGATAGGCTTGCAAATGCAGTGCTATGGGTGGTGGTAAGCAGTTCTGCAAGGATCTGTGTTCGGATAGACACATATCAGTACAGAGAAGTTAAGGTAGGGTTCTGGACATGTAAAAGAGAGGAGAGTGACAGGGGAGTGCACTACCCTCTTCCGAGTAGGGCTGCCTATGCACACAGCAGATGTTACGCTACAGATCTCCCAGCATACAGAACTGAGTAGGGCTCCAGAGGTCTAGATCAGTCCCTATGTTTTTTTGGTTAATGGAGATAAGGGGAGATTGTGTCTAAAAGGGGATAGTATATATATATTTTTTTTTTAAATCTGAATTTAAATTGAGAAGGACATGACATATTTGGCACATTACCCACATGACCCAAATAATAGACCTGGTGCATTATAAATATTTTATTTTGCCCAGTTTGTGTCCTTGTATTTAGTATATGTCAGAGGTTCACAACAACCTATCTGTCATTCCTTGATATAGAAGTAAACTTAATAGAATGGTTTTGTAGGATAGTCTATTCACGGATAATCTTTTGGGATGGCTGGCTCACCTTCAGTATTACTTGGTAGCAGGCTTAGGTGCCCTGGTAATAGAAGTGCATCACAGCCAGTTTGTTAAAGGGCAAGGGGTTACTTTTTCCAAATATTAGTTTATTAGTTTATTATAGATGTTGGCCCTGATTCACAACACTGTACGTGTTCCACCGTATACACGCAACGAAATGCTACGTAGATTACGTAAAATAGTTACTATGCATGCATAGTAGCTACTATCGGGAAATTAAGACCGTATGTGGAACATGAGTTTAGGAAATGCCAGTTCTTGATGTGAGAAAGTGAGAAGGTTGTTAGTTCCTTACATGCACAGGGGGTATTATTATTTTTTTCATATTTATATTTTGCTTTTTTAGTACTGCTGACTTTCTTTGTTATCATTTTGTGCTTATCTTTTAGGCTAATGTTATAAAGGGAATTGCTACTGTGTTGCTTTGTCATCAGCCATTAGGAAGTTTATAAAGCCAAAAAATTATATCATTTTCTATCAAATGTATTAAAGGAAGTAAATACCAATGCAAGTCATCAGCTGCTTATAAGACTAAATATATCATTTATTTCCTCACAGTTGAAAAGAAAATAGCTGGTGATTATAAAGGGATTTTTTTCATGTTCATATCAACATGCGACTTTTCATAATTATATTATTACTAGTCAAAGGCCCGTCATGACGGGAAAAAATATTCCCCATTAAGTTTTTCCTATTTCTCTCAGTATTCCACAGCATGTCTCTCCAGCTCCCAGTATCCCCCATCATGTGTCTCCAGCCCCCAAGTGTTCCCCATCATGTGTCTCCAGCTCCTAGTATCCCCCATCATGTGTTTTCAGCTCACAGTATTCCCCATCATGTGTTATCCCCCCCCACAGTATTCCCCATCATGTGTGTCCAGCCCCCACAGGTCACTCCAGCCCCCCATCACATGTCTCCAGACCCCCAGTATTCCCAATTCATTTCTCTCCAGCCTCCCAGTATTCCTCATCATGTGTCTCCAGTATCCCCAGTATTCCCCATTATGTGTGTCCAGCCCCCACAGTATTCCCATCATGTGTTTTCAGCTCCCCAATATTCCCCAACATATGTATTCAGCTGCCCAATATTCCCCAGCATATCTCTCCAGTTCCCAGTATTCCCCAGCATTCCCATCATGTGTCTCCAGTGCCCACATTATCCCTTATCATATGTCTCCAGCCCTCCAGTATTCTTATCATGTGTCCCCAGCCCCCTCAGTATTCCCCATTATGTGTGTCCAGCCCCCACAATATTCCCCATCATGAATCTCCAGCCTCCACAGTATTCCCATCATGTGTTTTTAGACCCTCAGTATTCCTCATCATCTGTCTTCAGCTCCCCAATATTCCTCAGCATATGTTTTCAGCTCCCTAATATTCCCCAGCATATGTCTTCAACTCCCAAATATTCCCCAGCATATCTCTTCAGTTTGCAGTATTCTCAACATGTGTCTCCAGTCCCCACATTATCCCTTATCATATGTCTCCAGCTCTCCAGTATTCTTATCATGTGTGGCCAGCCCCCACAGTATTCCCCATGTGTGTCCGGCCCCCACAGTATTCCCTATCATGTGTGTCCAGCCCCCACAGTATTCCCCATCATGTGTGTCCAGTCCCTCAGTATTCCCCATCATGTGCGTCCAGCCCCTCAGTATTCCCCATCATGTGCCATCAGACCCCAAGTAATCCCATTATGTCTCTAGCTCCCACTCTGCAGACTCTCTCCCTCTATAGCAGTTTCTCTCTCCTCTGCATGTGTCTCTCTCCTCTACCTGTGTCTCTCTCCTCTGTCTGTGTCTCTCCCCTCTGTCTGTGTCTCTCCCCTCTGTCTGTCTCTCTCTCCTCTGCCTGTGTCTCTCTCCTCTGCCTGTGTCTCTCCCCTCTGCCAATCTCTCTCCCCTCTGCCTGTTTCTCTCCCCTCTTCCTGTGTCTCTCCCCTCTGCCTGTGTCTCTCTCCTCTGCCTGTGTCTCTCTCCTCTGCCTGTGTCTCTCTCCTCTGCCTGTGTCTCTCCCCTCTGCCTGTGTCTCTCCACTCTGCCTGTGTCTCTCTCCTCTGCCTGTGTCTCTCCCCTCTGCCTGTGTCTCTC
>WWET01000291.1:191119-207439 GCA_011038615.1 Limnodynastes dumerilii
GGAGGCTGGAGACACATGATGGGGATACTAAGGGGGGATTGGTAAAACGCATGATGGGAGTACTGGGGGGAGGGGGTTAGAGACACATGATGATAATACTGGGAAGAGGGGAGGCTGGAGGCCCATGATGGGGATACTGGGGGGAGACTGGTGACACATAATGGGAGTACTGGGGGGAGGGGGGTTGGAGACACATGATGAGAATAATGGGGAGGCTCCAATGGGTTGGCCACGCCCCCAATGGGTTAACTACGCAGTTTGACGGCGGCACATTCATTCCTGTTGCATGCCAACAAGGGGGTGCACAAAGGTGAGATGGGGCACCAAAGGGAGGGCTTAGATTTAGATGCTTATTTAATGTTTCATTTTAGTATAGGATTTGTATGAGTACATAAATTAGTTGTGAAGCAAAAGAGTATTTCAAATAAAGATGAAATAAACACTTCCAAGATGGGGCCAGCAGGGAAAGGAGGAATTCCAAGAATGGAAGCTTACTTTAAATTGCCTATAAATGTAAAAAAATCTGATTTTTAAGGCAAAATTTCGGGTTTTTCAACGTGGACCGCACCTAACGTACCCAATTGGAGGGAGTACCTCCCCGGGAGCTGCGCGCAACCCCTTCACAATGTCAGGGCAGAATTTCCCAGGTCTACCCTGGTATATTTTAGAGATCGCCCTGGGTTTTTTTTTTTACCTTAAAGTCACGGCAATATCCTGTGTTAATTGCTAGGGTGGTGATGTGAAAGTGGCAAAAGTGATAAATGACATTACAATCAGATAAAGTGCTATGTAGACACACAGGTCAGACCCAATAGCTTGCCCTATAGGCTAGAAGACTCTGCCTTTGTTCTATGCTCTACTTGCTAATCTTGTTTATGTGTTCAGACTAATTTACTGTCTGGCTACTGCTATTGTGACTGTTATCTTACTTGGAGGTGAGACCTTATCTGTGTGGAGTTTGTATGTTCTCCACATGCAATTTACAGAAACATTCTAGTGAATTGTAAAAAGTAAATTGGCTACTGAAAAAAATTAACCCTAGTCTGCGTGTTAGGGAATTTAGAGCCGGATTCAAAGCCCCAGACGTATTGCACATCCGTCCTTAAATTACCGATAACAGCTACTACGCATGCGTAGTAACTATTTTACGTAATCTACGTATCATTTTGTTCTTTTGTACTTTAAGCCCGCATATAAGCAATACGATACATAGATTATGTAAAATAGTTACGATGCATGCGTAGTAGCTATTATCGGTAAATTAAGAACTTATGTGCAATACGTTCGGGGCTGTGAATCCGGCCCTTAGACTGTAAGCTTCAGTGGGACAGGGACTGATGTAAGTGGCTGCTTAAACATAGTAAAGTTCTACATCATATAATATAAATATTTCAATATTTCAACTGTACTTATTTGATAAAACCAAACGTGTTTATTAAATAACAGAGAATAAATAAATGATCATAAATATAATTTTTGCAACCAAAACACAGGAATACCATATTTTAGATCTGCAATTGCACTGACATCCAACTTTACATGAAGACTTTAGTCTTCAAAATTAAATACAGCACACATATTAATAGAAATGCATTACCATCTCTCAACTAAACACATAAGAAAGCTACATACATGCAGTATAAATATTTTTCTGCATATATTTAGAAATTCTTAGAAGCATCTTCGCTTTAGTAGGAAGTATCTAAAGCAGCTAGTCATTTTTATTTTATATTATTTAATCTAGACTTAAAGCACCAATTTTATTAAAGCAAAACCATGAATGTGGAGGTTTTTAAATATACTATTACGAGGCTGCTCACAATGGATGTTCCTTGTATTTAGCTGGCGTTCTGGTTGGCAGGCAGCCAAAATGCCAGAAGCAATTCTGGCGGCTGTTTCATAGGGATCACTTCCGTGTTATTGGCAGGGACACTCACCTATAGCGTTACAGGGTGCTGGCCCAATCACTCACCTGATTGGTTAGCCTCCCTTTAAATAAACAGCAGTGGCACACTGACACTGATGGTTATAGGGTTTCTGCTTTCATGCCTGTTTGATTATTGCCAGTTCTTTCTATGCTATTTTTGACACCTGAGTTTTGTTCCTGTGTCATCCGTTCTTCCCTGCCTCCTTGCCTCTGTGTCTGCCTGTGTTCTGTGTGAGTGGCTTGTGCTTCTGTGAGTAAGAGTCCCTCATTTGTCTTTACTGTCTGTCTTGGTGCTGTCTTTTCTCTATTTCTCCATTGGGATTTTTTCTAGTTTTCTCGCATTCATAGGAAATATCACCAGGGGCCGCGACCTGCCAGTGTTCTGCACTATCAGGGGCTCCAGTGCACACCAGGCTCTAGTAAGACTTCTTGCCCTCTTGAGCTGTCTCCTAGCACATACTTCCTCATACTTGGACCATACCATTAAAAAATTCAGGTATTTAATTATTGTATCCTAATTTAAAAAAAAAAAATTGAAATAGAAGGAAAGTAAAAATAAATAAATAAATAAATAAAAAGATTTTATATTTTTCAAAACGAACTATGACACATTGTAAATGTGTGATCAAGACTTAGGAAATATGGGCATTTTGCCTACTCTGAATTTATAGCATAAGGCTTCCAGCACAGATCTGGATCCTCAGAATCCAGCCTTCCATGCTTAAAGTCTTTCCGATGCTGGGGTGGGACAGGTGGGAGATGGGGAGAGATTTAAGTTGTCCTGAATTTAGCCCTTACCCTGTAGGCAGAATTTTCACACTGTCCTCACATAAAAATGTAAGGTAGGTTCCTGGGCACGGAACGCTATTTGAGTGAGGGGAGCAGCCATAGTCCTCTTTTTCCAGTTTCAGGTGATTTTTGTGCCACAGTTAACTTTGCCTCAGGTGCAATGTGCGTATTTGTTAAAACACCTTGTTTATAAGCAATATTACCTTCTGCTCTAATGTATGATTTTGTATAAAGTTTTGTTTGTTGAAATTTATCAATTGGCTAATTTGCATTTACACAGCAGTAAAACTGCTACACGATTTTGGATGTTTTGGGGCTCTTAGTTATAGCTTGAATGGGTATTTAATATGGTTTAATACAATATTACATTTAGAATGAGTCATTTGGGATTTATGTTGCTTTCTGCATATTTATCATGTTAAGAAATATGTTATCTTGTGAATGCATTTAGCTTTTCTTCCTGAATGCTATAAGTGTGTGTGTGTGTGTGTGTGTGTGTGTGTTTTGTGTTAACTGTTGCCCTCTGTGTGAATTACTTCACTGTTTGCTGAGCAGAGCAAAGAGTTCAGACTTCCAGTTCTGAAAGCGATTAGAGAAATATTGATAGAGATCCAGGTAAAGATAAAGCAGAGCGTGTATGCAGAGCGGGTGCAGACACTAGAAATACCTTAGGATCAGATAATATAATATAAATGCTGGACTATAGAGAAGAATAAGTTCATATGAACACAAAATCTTCGGACTGATCCATACATACAGAGTAACTGTAAAAACAAACATGTTGTAGAACCTTAACTAAAGTGTCAAGTTGTGAAGGGCCCACTTACAGAAAGCAGGATCATATGTAATAGATTGGCAGAGCCCTTACTGTATGATTAGCATTCCTATCCCCACCTACAATGCGTATAAAGGACATATGGCAAATGGGCCCTCATCACCGTCGCAAAAATAATTCGGAATCGTAACGCAAGACAACTTGCACAAGCTGTGTGCCTAAGTCAGCTTACCATATTCATTCTGGATCCAGTCCTGGATAATGAGGCTGAATAGGAACTATCCAGATGTGCACTTAATTATGACTCTGCACCAAATATGGTACTTTACATACGGTCACACAGCATTCAAGGGCAATTAAATGATGTTCTTTTCACTGGTCATCCATATGCATTATAATGCCATTTTTACAGTATCTATAATGAAAATGTTGGTTATGCTTATTGGAAGTATTAATAAAACATCTATGAAATAAATGCACATATAGGACCGTATTCACAGATCCGTTTTTGCGTGTTGTTGCGTGCGTATTTTTAGGATCGGATGAACTGTGCATGCGTAGTAACTTTTTCCACGCACATTACGTAGTATTTACGAACGTAACTACTTCATCACGGACTTGTGAATCGCACTTAGGGACATACGTATGGAGGGGCGTGGTTTTTAACCAGACAGTATAAGTTACGTGAAAGTAGGCAGGGGTAAGTATTTAAGTGGGCATTTAAGGGCACGGTTAGATAAATATGCACATATGTAAGTAACATACGCTCGTAAATACACAGGTAGACTTAAGGGTTCTGTTTGGATGCGAAGTCACCAAAAACCCGTCCGACCCGTCCAACAGAACTCTCCATTTTATAGTGTTTTAGACAAACCCTGTTTTCAATTACAAAGAATACCTGGAAAAGCATCTTTACTGTATTGTATGTAATTCACACTGTTATTTATTTAATGGTTAAATAAACATTACTGTATAGTGTTTCTCCATTTCCTCACACAAATCTGCAGCAATAAATAAGGCCTAGTCATAATGGGGCTTTACCACCCCCAAATCCTCATTTACATGGCTATCCCCACATGGCTATCCCCACCTATATGTCACTGAAGAGTCAGCCACTTTAGCGTAAGTACTGATGTATGTAGCTTCCTTACGTATGTACTTAGTAGTTAAGCTGTTGGAATATCTGGCGCAAGCATACGCAGATGTTCCAAGACAGGGGACTTACGCAAATTATTTGCGTAAGTCTTCTGTCGGAATTAGTTCTAGATCTGACCATTTGACATCAGGCAATCTAAGGGTTAAGCGGACTAGTAAATTGGAATAGACTTGTGGAGGTGGTCTGGGTGGGATAAGAGGATGGGCTTAGGGGTATAAAAGACTCTTGGACAGGAAGCTCCGTCTCTTTTTCCTTGATTTTGTGGAAGAATCTGGAAAGATAAGAGTATTTGTGCTGTGGGAAATATTGTTCTCCTTTGCTGGAACATCATGTATTTAATTCAGTTTTTTGCCTATATATAAAATCTATTTTTCTGATCTTCCTCTCCCCTACTTTCTCTCTCTTGTAATGTGCACAGCCAGGGTTGATGACTGGTTGCTACACATTCAGATCTTATATGAATATGGGATACGTATATACCCTATATGTATTTGTATGTATATACTGTGTAAATATGGATACACCTATAGTAATTTGGTCATTCATAAACCACTAAACCAAGTCTGTTCTTATTATAACCTGTTTCTCATTAGCAGCCCTTACTAGTTCTACTGTATCCTCCATTACAATGGATGGTACCAGCCTGTTTCAGATGTCCTCCTCTGCCAGCACTTTTGAATCAGAGTTCTACAGAGAGACCTATCTGCTGCATTGCTTAATCCACTACACAGTCTACATTTACACAGCAATAGAATTTCTTACCCATTCATAAACCAACAGAAATGTTTTGTACATAAAGAGCTGGATCCAGACCTTGTTAAGTGCATGAACTTAGTTACTCAAGGGCTAAACCATGTTGATTTCAGGGGGAGCCAAGTTAATTGTGTTCTTTGCATGCAGGGATCTATCTTTAAATTGCTTACTGTACACAGATACTGACCAGCTTTACTATAACACTGTTATTTAGGCTTGGGATAGGAAACATCACCTCTCAACACTAATACTGTATGCAACAGATGAAATGACTCCCCTGAAGTCAACATGGTTTAGCCCTTGAGTAACTAAGTTCATGCACTTAATGCAGGGATTTTAAATTGCTTACTGTACACAGATACTGACCAGCTTTACTATAACACTGTTATTTAGGCTTGGGATAGGAAACATCACCTCTCAACACTAATACTGTATGCAACAGATGAAATGACTCCCCTGAAGTCAACATGGTTTAGCCCTTGAGTAACTAAGCTCATGCACTTAACAAGGTCTGGATCCAGCCCAAAGGCACTATTTAATGATGTGCTACAGTTTGATATTGTGATTGCATATAAAATTATTTGGCAAAAAATATGCACAATTACTAAAATACAAAAAAGGACTGCATTGAGCCACTGAGACACGAGGGGTGCTTGTTCTACAATACTGTTGTTGAGCACCGAACTTCTGATGAGGAAAGGCCTTTCTGCTATTTTGGGGTGGAACATCTACAAGATCTTTCCCTCTGTACTAAATGGTGGAAGGTAAATGGTCTTTTTCCACCATATAACCTGAGAAGGTATAAGATCTTTAATTCCATACGATCAAGGGAAACTATAAGGTTTTTCCTTCTATACAAGCTTGGGGAAGGTAAACAGTCTTTCACACTTTAAACTCGGGAAGTTATAAGATCTTTTATTCTATATGATCTGGGTGAAGATTTAAGATGTTTCCTTCTATACAAGCTGGGGGAGTGTAAAAGATCCTTCACACTATACAATCTGGAGGTAGGCAAATAGATCTTCACACCATGCAATCAGGGAGGAGGTAATTGGACCTTCACACTATATACTCTAGAGCAGTGGTCGAAGTGGAAATGTAAAAGTGGAAGTATGAAAATATATAAATTATAGAAGTAAATGGAAATGTATACCTTTTCAATTAAATCAGTGAGAGAAGGGATGGTATGGCATATCCCTGTATGTCCCCTCACTTCAAGCCATGCTCTGGAGGAAGGCAAACAGACCTTTACACTATACACTTTGGGTAAAGGTGTATGTTCGCTCTCACTATATAATCTGGAGGATGATAAAGGACTTTTATACTATATGATTGGGGGATGGGGGGGTGAATGAACATTCACACTATTCAACATGGGGTGCATCCAGATGGTAATTTGCACTTCCCATTAATTGCACAAGGTTTTTCAAATATGGTAGTTGCAAAAACATTGTCTAGTTCTTGTTCTAGTCATATAAACATGTGTTTTATTGTAATAGTGTTTGTAGCTGAAAAAAATATTCAAGATTGTCCCATTATAATTGTTTTTAAGGCCAACATTGTTTATAGTCAGGGGGCCTGTATTCTTTCCCAGTGCCTGTCTTCAGTATAATAATCATGGATTGAAGGTTATTGGAGCTTAGCATTATTGGAAAAGTCTGGAAAGAGCAATAAATCCCCAAACTTTATACATTGTATAGTATGTAACAATAATGTTCTCAGTTGTTTTACTAATATTCATCTGCAAGTGAGTGTAGGTCAGGTCATTGACATTTCAGAAATTTTGGGGAGTTAAACTGCTAAAGCTGCCTTTATTTCTGCAACAGTCTAAATGGCAAAGATTATCTATCTATGAGTGTGGGTCCCCGCAAAGAAAGGCCCTATTTAGATAGGGCCGTTCTCTCCCAGCCAGTTTCAAACTAAATCGATTGCTTATGCCTTGAAGAGGCGGTGCTCCAAAAGGTGAGTGGCTAAACTAACCCCAACCCTTCCCCTAATTCTAACCCTAACCCTCCCCTTCCATTACCCTAACCCTCTCTTCCCCGCAGCCTAATCCTAACCCTCCCTTCTCCCTAGCCTGACCCTAATACTCCCTTCTCTATAGCCTAACCCTAAGACCCCCCCTCCCCGCAGCCTGACCCTAACCCTTCCCTTCTATGGTCCTAAACCTAACCCTCCCTTCCTAAATGCCTAACTCTAACTCCTCCTCTAATGCTAAAATGCCCCGTGACGTCAGCTAGAGCCAGGATCCCCCGGCATGTTTACTTCTGTAACGTGGGACAGATTGCTGCCTTGACATGAGGGTTCCTGAGCTGACTGATTAAACGCAGACCTGTAGTTCATCGCACCCCCTGGAGAACATGAAGGCATGTTCACGGGTCTGCGAAAATGAACGGGCGAGAATGGCGATCGGAACATTCACCCATTCATTAAAAAAATATCTAAAAAGGCCCCCTATTGAAATAGAGACACCTGAAAACTAACTGTTGGCTGTCTCTATTTCACAAAGCAGGCCATCTATCCCCTATTCACCACATCCCAGAATGGTCAGGTGCTTAGATAGTTTACTAAATTTATTTAAATATAAGCAATAAGTAATAGTACTGTTGTTCTTCCCTAGTGACACGGCTATATAATTTTGTTTGACACATGTAATTATTGAATTTAGCATCTGCTGCATAGTAAATTTACTCCATGTTTTCGCCTTTCATATTTCCTGAAGGTATACAGGATTACCAAGATCTTCACTTATTTCTTGGACACTGAATGCATTGTTGTAGCATTAGTTGAAATAATACAATTTTGGTTATGATCACACTCAAACTCAGCTGGAATCTCAAATAGTGTTTCCAATTATACAGTCAGTTTTATACTTAGTTTTCCTTGGACCATACAATGTAGTTTGTTAGTTATTGGGACATGTTTCAGTTCCAGTAAAAATGAATAAAATTTCATCCTGGGCATTGGGGCTGAAAGTTAATTACAGCAAGGTTGCTGTCCAATTCTTTAGTGCCCTGTTATGTCCCTGTGTATGTTCCTTCAGTGGCTGTTGTATGTTTGGCTATCTGTAGTCCAGCAGTTATTGTCTCTCCCAGGGCTGCATTTTAGCAGAACCAGATAGCATCTAAATATATTGATATTCCTAGCAGCACATACCAAGGATAACGCAGTTGCATTGTAATATATTTTGTTTACAATAGGACAGTTATTAAGAGTGCTGCTACTTCAGTGCCCATATTAATGGGGCAAGTTTACTCCCCAGCTGGGTCTAAAACATTAATATAAGTCATTTTATGGGACGAATTTATTTGCTATCCTGCTTTTCTGCTTCCTACTTTGGAACATTAATAGAGTAAATTTACTAGCACAGTTTCCAGATTCCACCAGGATCAGTGGGAATATCTTTATTTGAATTCACAGGTAATCTGGGAGCATATAAACACATTAGAGTTTGAGTTTTTATGTTTGAGTTATATTACTTGTCGAGTGTGTTAAGATGCACATGATGATCTGAGATACAGGGGTCTATTTACCTATGAGTTCATTTTTTAATAAACGGTGCTGATCCAGGCTCGCTTCTCCTCGCAGCAAGCCTGGCAGCATCGTTCATTAAATTTACTATTATACACCCTACCTGCGAGGTCCTGTGAGGTCCCTCGATGATGTCTCTGCTCATGGGCAGAGACTCTTTCCTCACTTAGAAAATTTCAGGTCCAGATATGAACTGACTGGACTGAGTCTGACGCTTCTCCCGAACGGGTAAGTTTTGCTATTTTTACATTTTTTTTTTCATGCTTTTAGAGTTTTATATATTTGAGTTGTATTTATTGCATTTTTACATAAAAATATAATTTACTTTTTATTTTAAATTTTTTACTTTTTAACACATAACTGTATTCCAGCAGTGTCCCCACACAATTAATTACAGTTATTAGGGGGAGGAAAAGAGGGGTATATGGAGACATCGCTGGAGATAACCCCTAATGCCAGCCTGAGCTGGCGTTAGTTTTACGCCTGGAGCAGAGTGTAAAACTCCGCTCCGAGGCTTTGTAAATATAAGGAAGCGCTGGCCCGCTCTGAAATGAACGGGCCAGCGGAGACCCCTGATAGTAACATGGATCGCCATGGAAAATAGTAGCGATTGTCTGTAAATAAGAAACAGTTCATTTTCATGTGATAATGCCTATTTTCACATGAAAATGGGCATTATCACATGAAAATTAACTTTGTAAATAGACCGCTAAGTATTTAGCTATTTGGAGCAATTTCCTGCATAGGTTACACTCCTAGGCATTTGCCATCTACCACATAACAGAGCTTAGAAAGTTAGGGGTTTTTTTGTCCCTTAAGCACAACTTGCAGCTCAATTTTAACTTCCTTTTTATTGCTTACTGTCAATAGTTGGTTAGGTTGTTCCTTAATATTGTATAAGCAGGCCTTATCTGTGTGAAGTTTGCATGTTCTCCTTGTGTCTGCGTGGGCTTTCACCAGGTATTCCGGGTTTCCTCCCACATTCCAAAAATATGCTGGTAGGTTAATTGGCTGCTGAATAAATAAACCCTAGTCTGTGTGTGTGGGACTTAGAATTTAGCTCCAATGGGCAGGGACTGATGCGAAATATTCTCTGTAAAGCACTACATAATTTGATGGTGCTATATAAAAACCTGTTAATAAATTAAATAAATAAATAAAAAAAGATATAAAATATAAAATATATATATGTATATATGTGTGTGTATTTCTCTATGAATACGTATAAATTTGTGTATATGATGATGTGCAGGTTGGTAAGTATTTTGTTTAGTAAGGAGGTACTTGAGTCAGAACGATCTAGCTCAATATCGCCTGCCTTCAGGGGGCACAGAGGGATTTTTTCCAATTTTTCCCCTTTAGTGAGGCATTCTGAATTGGCCTTTTGATTCCTCAGGGGATTTCAGGATTTGTTCACCTTTGTTGGAAGCATTCAGATGACAGTCTTATTTTTTTCTTTCTTCTTTATTTACCTAATTTCAATCTTATTATTTTGGGGGGTCTTGGTAAATTCTCCCACAAAGTACTTAAATATAGTTTATTTTGGCTAACTGGGGATCTTTTTCTTTTGTGTCAGTTTGGTGCCTCAGGGCCATAGGTCATACAGTGTTGATCATCTGATGAATTGAACAGTGAAAAAAAAGGGTCAGATTGTTGCCCAATATCTACAAGTGAGTTTGAAGAATCCTGGGGCAATCAGAGTTTAAATAGTGTCCATACTGCTAATCTGTTTTTTTTTTCATTTATCAGGCTTTGAAAGGGCTATAGGGTGGCGGGTGAGGGTACTTGAGGGTATCTCACTGTGGCGGTAGTAGTGGAGGTATCAGCAGTCGATTTGGCGCAAGGGGAAGGGGATAAGGCATGGTTTAGGATAGACACACCCCCTGTTTTAAATTTGGAAACCATACCCAGTCGCAGGGTCTCCGCCTGCCTCTTTGGTGGTGTGCACTGTGAAAGGGTGTTGTGTTCTCACGGTGACCATTAACTTGGGGGGTGCCGAGGACAGGGGCTGCCTGTCCTCCTATTTAATTGTGGCACCTACTTTGGGTGCCACCTGAATATACCCAAAATCACTAGTACATGTAATTCTAATTAATAAATCTATGCCCCCTTTTTAAATCCAACAAAGTTGTCCATGTCTTTATTTCTATAAGAACGAATGATGTGAGTGACATGTCAGCCGTAGGTAGTTTATTAAAAACAATTCAATTTTGCAGAAATAATAACTAATAAAACATACCTTAAAAACAATATGTGCAAAGAAAAGAGACAAGTAATAAAAAAAAATGCCTTTTCAACAGTTAATTGTTACCGTAGCACTCTTCATTATGTGTAATGGAATTATTAAATAATACTTATTATCATCCCTAAATTCCTCAGATGATATTATGCAATGCCGGTATTATGATTGGGATGTAAAAAAATTGTAATTTTGTTAAACTGTCATTGCGCGTCTTGTTTTATATTGTTAAGTTTTAAGATGGAAGATAAATGTATTAAAATAAGCATATTTTTATATTTATTACCAACCCCAATACATTGAGTGCCCTTGTTCTCTTTTTTACAAGTTAAATTTGGTACTTAGAAGAACTATCTTTGAGATAAGTAAACAATTATTATAAACCATATGATTACGCCAATATATGTGTATAGGTTTTTTATTATCTGATTCAGTACCCACCTTTTACTTCTGTTTATTGGATAAGCTTAAACTGGTATTACCTTAAATATAGTTTATTTCTATCTTCTTCTATCTTCAGACTTCTTTCTTCTTACATCTTCTCCTTACTTCTATCTCCTTTTTTATAACTTGCTTGCTGGTCTATCAGAGGCTATTATCTTCACTGTGCTCTGTGTCCCAGACAGACAAATATATCTCAGTTCACACTATTATAAAATGTCCTTATCCATAATAATTTAACACCTAAGCAAAACCCCCATTCACATTTTATTAATCCCCACAGTTCACAGTTTTTATTCTTTACCTGTCCTGCATCCTCTCTCGAGAAGCAATGATCCTTGCTGCTTTTCTGGCAACTGTAATACATATAAGACAAAAAACCTTACTGTAAATGGGTTATAATAGCTCACCCCTTTCCTTCCCTGTAGCACTTCTTTAATCACAGGTAATCACAGCTGTGTATTGCCCTTTCTAGTCATAGCCATAGTTACATGCTCTTTTTTGCTCTTGCCAAAAAATACAAAAGCTCAATATATCATTAATGGCTCTACATTAGAAACTACTGAGGAGGAAAGGGATCTAGGAGTTATTATTTCATGTGAATTAAAGGTAGCCAAGCAATGTAACAAAGCAAGTCAGGTGCTTGGTTGTATAGGGGGTGGAATTAGTAGCAGAAAGAGAGAAGTGGTATAGATCGTTGGGACGACCTCACCTAGAATACTGTGTTCAGTTCTGGAGGCCATATCTCCAGAAATACGTAAATACATTAGAGACTGTGCAAAGAAGAGCAATTAAAATGGTCCATGGCCTGTGTCACAAAACATACCAAGAAAGGCTAGAGGAACTAAACATGAATAGTTTGGAGCAGAGAAAAGAGAGGGGGGATATGATAGCATAAGGAAGAGGTGTAATAGAACACAAGGGCAAGAATATAAACTGGAGGGTTGTAGATTCAGAGGAAATGTGCAGAAAAATGATTTCACTGAAAGGGTGATAGATACCTGAGGTGGTTGAGGCTAACACAGTAGAACAGTTTAAGCTTAGTATAAATATAAGGATATCCTAAATCTTCAACTAAATTGAGGGTAAATAGGGTCTAGGGTCAGTATAGTTTTAAATAAACATCTGGGCAGACTGGATGGGCCATGTGGCTCTTATCTGCCATCACTTTTTATGTTTCGATGTTTACTGGGCATCCGAAGTGCAAAAATACGTTAAATTTGTTACACTTTAGGGAATATGCTTCATTCTGTATATATCCCATTGTGTCATTAGCATTCCAGAGAACCCATTTTATGAAAAATCAAGTATGATAAAAGACAAATGTAAAAGCACGAAGCTGGGAGCATAGGTGTCTAATTATAAGAAGATATTGAGGCTAATTTAGTGTTATGAGTCATTTGGTTGTAATTTGTAATAAACCAATTAAAAGCAGACACACAAAATGTATTATATTGTGGTTTTATTCAAAGCTATATGCATTATTATATAGAAATCCCATCCAGCTTTAATTGTGACACATTTATACTCAACCTAGACTTGTCTATGAATCACACATATGTAATACTGTTTTTGGGCATGCACAGTGCAAAATAACAGGTATATATTGAACTGTGAATCAGTCCTTATTATGCCAAAAAGTCTTATTATCCAATAGTCTAGAAGGTAAAAAAAATCAGTTACCTAAAATCTTTACTACAGGATTCAAGTCTAGTGAGAAGTGATAGGCCTACAGCTTGTCACTGCTGATGTGTCTGAGGGTGGGTGTGATAATATATAAGATTCAGTTTATTCTATATTCTATTGTGTTCTGAGATTAAAACGCATATAGGCACTTTCTATTAATACTTTTATAATACTTACATATAAATACAAAGAAGATGGCCTACTCAGTGATACAAATAAATGTAATTTCTTAATGGTACTGTAACCATACTGTTTCATCTTGTGGACGTGCAATATCCTGTCCTGTCTGTAGGGGCAATCTTGGACTATTTTGTGCTTCAGGGCATTATCTTTACCAGCCCCTAGGAGCTGCTGTTGGACGCTTAATTAATTATCTTCCACCTGCTCTACCTGCACATATAGGATTTCCTTTCAATGAGTGTGTCAATTGTATGTGTGTTTTTGGCCTTTCCTTGTGCTCTTGTATTCACTGTTATCTGGAGTCCTGTTTGTATTTGAGTACATTTGTATCATAGGACCGGATTCAGACCCCACACGTTTTCTGTATGTGCAGAGGTCTGTAAGCATAAGCTGTGTAAGCGTATGCTGCCATACAGCCTGCACAAGAGAGGGGAGTGCACGCCCCCTGTCACTCCCCTCTCTTGTGCAGGCTATATGCTGCCATAAGCCTGCATTAAGTGTATTGTGCAGATCAGCGGTCCGTACAACTGCTGATCCGCTGCTCTGTGGGAGCCCCCTCCCACACTGTACAATTTAAATGCTCGCTTTAGGCGGAGGGAAAGCACAGCCCATTTCCACTGAAATAGCATCTGGAGGGCTCATGCATATCTAAGAACTCAGTGTGGTATATGGTTACATTCACAGTGGGAACCAGCTTCTTTCTCAATTTTTTTATTTCACTCCCTACCTTCCCTATTCACTTTTTTAACTGATATTTTGCATTTTAAGATACTCAATAAAGTCTAAAACTTTTATAATTATACTATTACTTCAAAGGGTTGTACTAGCTAAGAGTGCACTTTAAGAGTTTCTTTTTTTTCTTTTTTTTCAAGCATTCTATGTATATGAAATTTAAGTAGCACCCAAGGGCGTTAATAGATTATTCCATTCTACTTAATATTGTATCACCTTGTGCTTTACAACATTTAGGTCAGTGCAGATATCCATTTACTATTTTCAATTACTTACGTAAAATTGGCACGCCCACACGTAAGTATTTACATGACACATACGTGAATGGCCCCTACGTTCACGATTACGCTACGTTACTGAGCGTATGTTCTATGGTACGCATGCGCAGTACTTACCAAAAGGCGATTTTACGTCTCCGCCACACGTAGATTCGCTCACAAGCGTTGTTCTGGATCAGGCCCATTGTGATAAAATTGGGTTCTACAAAGTTAAATAAATCTTTGAGTGTTTATTAACATGTGAATCAACTAATCTGAGAAAATATTAAAGGGGAAAGAATATCAGATAAAGACACACTCAAGATAAAAAGTATCAACACTCATTTTTGCTTATCTCTAGAAAAAAAAGTATTTATAACCTCTATATATTCATATGTGCAAGACCAGAATTTTAGTTATGCTTTAATATAAAAAAGTTCTTATCTTTGACTATAACAAATGACTCAATATGTGTATAAATTACTTACTATTAAGATAAACATGTTTAGCATAACTGAAGATGGTATCATTAAGATTCTTCTGTAAGCTTGACCTCGCTCCCACCTGCTGAGCTGCATTCATTAATGCTATGCATGAACATATTTTAGTCTTCTCCCATATCCAATTACTGTATTTTGAGCAGCATCCAACAACTTCCTGTATTTTAATTTTATTCTAAAATGACAAGCCATAATTGATTCATTCTAAGCCAATTAACCTTGGCAGGTTACAGACTCTATAAGACTTGCAGATTCTATGAATTAATATTGGAAGTAGTAGTATCAGGTGTTAAGGAGCTATCATTATACAGTGTCAGTACATGTGCTTAGTAATAGCATACATATGTTCTATGCATTGACCTTAAAGCTTGAAACATTTCTGTGATCTTTGTAGTTTGCTGAAATTGTAAATATTAACAATACGTTTTTCTCTATAAACCAGGTTGTTTCAATAATTATACACTGAGCAGATGAGTATACAGTAGAGTAAATAAGAAGAATGGTGCTGCTAGGGGGGGGTCCAAGGCGGGCGAACTGGGAAGAACAAGTGGGTGCAAGGTTTAACTAAAGATAAATGTAGGTTTTACTGCACTTTAAGAATTTCTTTTTCTTCTTTTTTTTCAAGAATTTTACGTAAGTCCAAAATACGTCTGAAATACGTTAAGTAGGAGGGGGTTTGTATTTAAAGTGTACAGTATGGGCGTGCTTAGCTGCGTAAATACGTGTTGGCCATACGTACGTGAGCGGATCACATCGGTTATGTTGCCAAAAGTTAAGGTAGGGTTTGAAAAGCGTATCTTGACAAAATACGTACATTGAAGGGGTGTGCCTAGGGGAGTGTATAGAAACTACACACGCTTAAATACGCTACGCGAGTAAACGTATGGCAAACGTAGTTCTGGATCTACCCCAATGTATTTTGGAGCACCTTAGATGTATTGTAAGATCCTGCAAGGCTAGCAGACCATTATATTAAATGTCAGCTCTATTCCTTAATTTATCCTTACAGAAAGGACGTCTAGCTTTTGGATGTAGAATATGGATACATGGTCAGTAATAATATTGCTCAAATTTAACTATCCACTCCTGATCTCTCATTAACATGTTATGGCGCATGTGACTATGGGCTCTATTTACTAAGAATGCATGAACGTAGCTCAGGCAAGTTCGAATTGGCTCTCTGAGCTACGTTCATGCTATTTACTAATACTCACCCTCTGCTGGCTGTCCCGCGATGAACTTTCTTCAGGCATCGCGGGTTTCTTCGTGTGTCCCAGCATGAGAAGCACTCATTTCACATGCTGTTGTGCAAATGGAATAGACAACAGTTGGAAATTATAGGCAATTAGCAAGA
>WWET01000291.1:207691-219138 GCA_011038615.1 Limnodynastes dumerilii
GTGTCCAGAGCATGGGGGGCCTACCAGGAGACAGGCCAGTACATCAGGAGACGTGGAGGAGGCCGTAGGAGGCCAACAACCCAGCAGCAGGACCGCTACCTCATCCTTCATCTCCTGTTTGTCCACACCCTCTCTGGCCCTTCTCAGCTTTTACACTCATATTTAACTTTTATTATTTTATTTTACTCTGTATGTAAATTGTGTATTCTCTTTTTTTCTGTTCGGCTTTGCGGACACTAATCATAATACAAATGATACTTTTTTTTAAAACTGCTCATCTGCCGAACTCATCATGAGGATTATTTACAAAAGGCCCTAATATTGTACAACACTGTACAGATAATATTTGTCCATCAGCCTCTAAATTCAGTGCCATTCATACACTCATGAATATTATCATGTAGTATAATCTGTTTTAATAACGTGCAAATTAACCTGCCTGTTGTACATGAACATGAAAAGAAACCTACATAAGAACGGGGAGAACTTGAAAACATATAAGGCTCTGGCAGGGATTTATACTCTTGACAGCAGTCCTTTAATGTAGTAATGCTAATAAAGATGATGTAACCATATGTTCCCTGTAAGTGTACTTGAAAGTAGCTGAAAATTAAGCAGTGATGGTTAATATGGAATATACCTTCACTATTTGGCTGCATTATTACACTGAATTCAGAATGATTCCCAAAGCAATTTTGGTACATTGTGCAAGATAGGAACTGAGATATATATCAAAAAATGTTTAAATAATGGTTGACAAATGTATTAATAGTGCTGATGTGGTAAAGTTAAACTCATACGGCAGAGCCTATAAATTAATATCACTGACACATCTTTTTTTCTTATATAGGCTGACAGCATATACATCATCCTTATTATTAAAAATGAAATGGAATGTGCTTTGGCATTTAATGACAAATAGCAACAATCATCACATATTCAAGCACAACATTTACTTAGGTAAAATATATGTTTGTATGCTACAAATTTGCACCAGGTTGCCCTTCCCCCTCCACAGATGTTCCTTAATGAGCGCTACATTACCACATAGTCAGTTGGGAACTGAACATGTATATGCAAAATACCCATCAAGGACACTTAGCTAAGCTATTAGGTGAGAAGTAAACATTCTCTTTTCCTTTATAAGAGCTAATTAAAACCAGTCACTAAGGTAAGAAGTAATATTTTGCTAAGAAACTTCACATAAAATGATTATTTTGATTTATGCCCTCTTCAAAAATGTATTAATCTTATTAAGTTTAGTCATTGTTGTGCTATTTTCACAATGTGCCACCAAAAGGTCATGGTTTGAAAGTGGGAGGTATAAAAGTGCGTTGCGAGTCCTTGCTGCGATGGTTTCTTTACAAAATAGAGAAAACTATTCGCATACTCACCCATTCATTTTCTGAAGCGCCGCCACCGGATCACCGGAGAGGTGAGTAACTTAGGGTTAAGCTGCGGAGGGAGGGGGGAATTAGGATTAGGCTGAGGGGGGAGATTTAGGGTTAGGCTGCGGGGGACTCATCGAGGCATAAGCAATCGATTTCCAAGCCAGTTTGGAACTGGCTGGTAGTGAATGGCCCTATCGAAATAGGGCTGTTCACAGCGGGGGACCCAAACTGGTAAAAGTGGTATCAAGAATTTTTGGTCACATAATGTAGACTGGGTAGAATGTGCGCACTATTCACCTGAACTAGAGTGAGACGTATACCAGATAATGGCATGTATTTTGCGTATGCCCAGACAATACAAATGCAGATTTTCAGCAAATACCTGCTAACAAAAGAGTGTTATAGGTGAAAGAATGGTGGACGGTAAGAAACTGTTTCCACAGATAGCCTATCCAGACATAAATGTTTGTAGAAATATTCACATTTTCAGTTGGATCAGTTATACCAGCTATAGGGAACATCTAATCCAGCGTGATGCTGATGGATGAGACTCCACAGTTGAATGAGACTGTTGGGAGTAACGTTTAACCTTTATTAAAAGTGGAAGTGTTGCTTATATGTTGCAGGTTTGGGGACTCTACAGTAGAGTAATGAGATCAGTGCTAAGCAGTATGGCTTACCAAAGACTAAAAGTAGGGCTTTTATTCATTTTTATTTGACTTACATCACATGTACTTTGGCCTAAACTAATGCAATTTAGGCATGTTTGAAAATCACCAAATGAATACAACTAGTGTTTATACTGATGTATACTATGTTGGCAACATAGAAATAGCAGTCAATTCAAGCACTAGCTTTTCCTGTGTGTGCTGTAACTCAATAAAGCAAATTCCTTTTAAGTGTTTAGGTTGACCCTTTGCTTCTCTGGCAAGTCTTCAAACATGCCTGAAATCTCTTTCTTAAAATGCTGTCAGGGACACACTACTCCCTTATCAATAGGAATCAAGATTTTCCTAAGTGAAAAGAGACTACTGCTCCAGGTTCTTGCAACAACAATTCAAGTCCCATAAAATACAGAACAGCACATCAATCTGACAATATACTTTTATAAAATTGTCAAATGGATGTTTTAACATTCAATCACAACAGAATTATACTTGTGTTTTTATTAAATTGTATAAACGATGGGCCTGATCCGATCCTACGCGTCGAAGCGAATTTACACGTGGCAGACACGTAAAATCGCAGTTTAGAACGCACTGCGCATGCGCACCATAGAAAATACGCACATTCACAAAGCGTAATTGTGAACGTATGGGCCATTCACGTATATGTCACGTAAATACTTACGTGTGGGCGTGCCAAATTTACGTTACTCGAAAATACGTGTGAAATACGTGAAGTAGGCAGGGGGTGGTATTTAAAGTGTACAGTATGGGCGTGCTTAGCTGCGTAAATTCGTGCAGACCATACGTATGTGTGCGTATGACAGCGGTTACGTTGGCAGAAGTTAAGGTAGGGTTTGGGAAGCATATCTTGACAAAATTCGTCTGTGCAAGGGGTGTGCCGAGGGGAGTGTAGCAAACTTACATGCACGAAAATACGCTCCGCGAATAAACGTACGGCACATGTAGTTCTGGATCCGGCCCTATTTTCTTATCTCATCTCACCTCATATTTTATCACATTTTTGCTAAATCGAATCAGCTTTTAAATATTTTAAGTTTTATTTAACTTTTAAATATTATAGCTATTGTTGTACGTGATTGACTAAAACTGCTTGGCCAAATCCTTGATAAAGTAATTTAAATCCTGTTTTTAAAATCGGCTGTTGATTTGATCATCTGACTATGCTGACCAACGCTTGCAGGTCATTAGTCATTTCCAAACTGTGATGAGTTTTTATTTGTCAAGCTTCACAGGATTGTGTTCTATATGATGCATTAGCAAAATAAAAGGTAGAGAAATCATCATATTACTACATATTACTACTTAGAAGTAGTTGTTCTTAGAGAATTGTATGTATCATGCATGTGAGGCCTACACTTAAATTTCAGGATTATGAATTATCTTTAAAGACCGCATATATGCAATCTACGTAACAAAACGATACGATACGTAGATTACATAAAATAGTTAGTACGTATGCGTAGTAGCTACTATCAGTAAATTAAGGATGGATGTTGCACACGTACTGGGTTGTGAATCCGAGCCTATATCTACTCATATTCTAACTAGAAACTAGAAGAGTGAAAACAGCCCAAGACACACCCATTAGGCAGCTCCTGCATAAAAGACATTGGGCCTGATTCAGAAATTACATAATTTCATGTACGCATGTGTACCTCAGTTACACACTACTAAGGATAATGCACTGTCCTCGCACGTACGTAACTTAACTGACTTATGTGTTCAGAACCCTGCCTTAACTTTAACTTGCATATCCCTGTGTTTACATAATACCTTGTCATACGTAAGTGCCTAACCTATCCCATACTGTACAATTTAAATGCCTCCCTCCACCCACAATGCATATTTTTAGCTTGCGTGCCCTAGCTTTTCATGCCCTATCGTTCGGAGTAACGTAAAAGTTATGGACGATCACAGTTACGATGAACAGTGATCGCATTAACGCTTGTGTAGGCATCTATGACTCCTGAGAAATGTCAGAAATGCTTTCAATTTTGTCCCATGTGTACAGCTACGCATGGGACTTCCTGCTGTCTCTTTCCCCCTCTGGCAATTCATGATTCCTTCACTGACACACTGTTAGTGAAGGCTATGAGTCATCCCCTGCAGAGAAAGAGAGAGAGAGACAGGAAGTCTCCAGCTCTGCAACTGTGATGAGTCATCCACACTGTGAGGGGAAGTCACAGTGTGGATGACTCATCGCAGTTGCAGAGCCATGTGACCTGCCGGCTGAAGAGATCTGACATATTCTCTTACAGCCAGAATCTTAAAGTAGGCTTTGTGGGGATTTTTTCCTATTATGGATGCATTTATTATATTTAGTCCTGGGACTGCTATTGCATTATGAAAGATTACAAGCTGCTACCTCTCTATATCACTGCTATTTTTATGGACTCTTTTTGTTTTTTGTGTTTTTGTACTTTTTTGTATGTTTTGCAGTTGCAATCTCCGGCAAGGAACTGTGGATTTTGAAAAAGGGACATCTGAAAGTTCGTTTTCAAATGTCCCTTTTTTGAATACTTACGGTTTAAATTTTTTTTTCTTCAGGATGGGTGAGTATGCCGTTCTCATGCTTCACCCATTCATTTTCGCAAAGAAGATATCCCTCCTCCGCACCTCCGCCACCGCTATTGCCGGGGTCTCTGTGCGGGGTAGGGAGAGTTAGGGTCAGGCTGCAGGGAAAGGAGGGTTAGGGTCAGGCTGCAGGGGAGGGAAGGTTAGGGTCAGGCTGCAGATAGGGTCAGGCTGCAGGGGAGGGAGGGTTAGGCTCAGGCTATGGGAGATGGTGGGTTAGGGTCAGACTGCAAGTAAGGGGGGGTTAGGGTAAGGCTGCCAGGAAGGGAGGGTTAGGGTAGTGAGAGGGGAGGGTTAGGGTAAGAATTAGGGAAAGTAGAGGGGGGACTATTTTTTACTAAGTTTACGGAGCACCGAAAGCTTGGTGCTCCGTGGATCGCTTGCAATGCCTCCTTGAGGCAATTTTCGAAATTCAGATCTTCTGTGCGGGGACCCACACCCGTTTGTTTGTAACCTGCTACCTTGATGAACACGTTTGTTCTGCTTTATGGATTATATGGATTATACAGTTGTACACCTACTATGAATCACTAAAAGTCTTGTTTTCTTTTGTTTTAATGATTGCTGCCTTGAACACAATAGCGGTATGTATAATATATATATATATATATATATATTCAAAATCTTCAGCTGTTAGCCCTTCTGACATCATTTTTATAGGCACCAGGATAACTTGCAAAGCGATTTGACCAAACTCTCCACTCACACCCACCTCTTTGATCTCTGTCGATTTTTAATCCAATATCCAGCGAATTTGCAACTTGTCCCATAGTAAATCTGAGATTTGTATGTTCCCAATGGAAAAAATCGCCAGAGAGAGTTAATCTCTCTCAATTTGAAAAACCCACCTCCTCCATCGATTTGATGGTCGAGTTGAAAATAGTAAATGGGGGATTTCAAAATCAACAGAAAAAACAAAAAAACACTGCCTATTTTAACAAACTTTAGTAAATCTAGGCCTTAGGGTAAGATTTACTAAACTGCAGAGAGGAAAAATGGAGATGTTGCCCATTGCAGCCAATCAGTCTAGCTAACATTCTCTAGTATGTCATAGGAAAGTGAGAGCTAGAATCTGATTGGTTGCTATAGGCAACATCTCCACTTTTTCAAACCCACAGCTTAGTAAATCTGGCCCTTAGGGGCTGATCCAAAGTATAAGAGTAACAGCCAAATCAGAGGTAGGTCAGCATCTGTAAATTTGGCTCCCCATGCAGTTCAGCGTGGTTTTGCTGAGGAGTACTTGCACTTGTTGTTGATGCCTTTTCTTTTTCATATGCAGCAAGCAGGAAAATATGTGCGGTATGTATGTTTTTGTATGGCTTTTTGAATTGTGGGTTTAACAATTTATGCACTAAGAGCAAAGAGCAAAATTGTTTTCATTAACTAAAGATTGTAACTTTTATTTCTATAAACAGCTAAACATTAAACACAGTTACCTTTTCAATGGGGCTTCTCTGATGTAACAATAAGAATATGAGTGGGCTGAAAATTTCAAATAAGTCATGAAATTTATGTTAAAAGAACCATGCCAGAAATGATCTATTTAAGTAAATAATTTGTCAAACTAAAGCTATGTGTACAGCCTTGAGAATTACAGCTTATTACGGTTACCTCAAATAGGGCTCGATTCAGAAGGAGCTTGAAATTAAGAAAGAGCTTGAAATTAAGGGCTGGATCCAGACTTAAGAAAGTGCTTGAAATTAGTTACTCCTGGGCTAAACCATGTTGATTGCAGGGGAGTCATATTTCATCTGTTGCAAACAGTATTAGAGTTGAGAGGCGATGTTTCCTATCCCAAGTCTAAATAACAGTGTGATAGTAAAGCTGGTCAGTATCAGTGTGCATTAAGCAATTCAAAGATATATCCCTGCATGCAAAAAATACAATTAACTTGACTTCCCCTGCAATCAACATGGTTTAGCCGAGGAGCAACTAAGTTCAAGCACTTACTTAAGTCTGGATCCAGCCCTAAGAGAGGAAAGTTACACCTGGGCTAAACCATGTTTATTTCAGAGGGGGTCAAGTTAATTGTATTCTTTGCATGCAGGGATACATCTTTCAATTGCTTCCTGGACGCAGATACTGACCAGCTTTACTTTTACACTGTTATTTCGACTTGGGCTAGAAAACGTCCTTTCTCAACTCTAATACTAAGCCTGATCCAGACTCATGCACGCTTTCTGTATGTGCAAGAGTCTGTAATAATGCAAGACAGAGGGGAGTGCACACCCCCTGTCACTCCCCTCTGTTGTGTGGGTTTTATGGCAGCTTACGCTGCCATAATCCTGCATTAAGTCAGATCTGCGAATCAGCGGTCCGTACAACCGCTGATCCGCTACAGTGTGGGAGCCCCCTCCCACACTGTACACTTACCATGCTTCCCCCCTCAGAAATGGGCTCGGATGGAACAAAGTTCTATCTGATTGTTCATACGCTAGGGTTACTATAGTAACTCTAGAGTAACATCTGGAGGGCATACGCCTCCAGATAAGTCAGGTGACTTACGCACCTTGCGTGCGTAAGTCACCGACGTTATTAATTGTGAATCCGGTCCACTGTTTGCAACAGATGAAATATGACTCCCATACAATCAACATGGTTTAGCCCAGGAGTAACTTCCTCTCTTAACTTCAAGCTTCTTCTTAAGTCTGAACCAAGTCCATGGTAACTCTTCTAATTGCAACCATTCTTTATATGAAAGCCATGATATTGTTAAAGAGGACACTGACCACCTGCATTCCCCCCCCCAAAAAAAAAATATATATATATCTATAGACATACAACTAAAAAAAAGCCATCAAAACACAGCTGATGATGATTACGAGAAGTCTTGTCCCTGGAAACATTAAAATAAATAGCAAAGCTGATTAAAAAAAAAAAATAACTATTGCTTGAAAAATAATTAGAATCTGACTGAACTTATAAAACAAATACATTATTCACCACAGTAAAGTTAAATTGAAATAAAACAAGTTAAAACCAAACAATAAAAAGTTTAATTTCAGATAACTTAAGATATTTGCATACTTGTAAAATAGTTGCAATCTGAATTTGGTTGTTCACATAACATTTAAAAATGTATTGAAAGATATGTAAGCTTAAAAGTAAATGAGGAATCCATTGGGCCACTTATGAAGCCCTGAATTGAAAACTGGAATACAGTAATGAGTGTTTACTGCGGTTGTTCCATCCCTCATTAGACTAGATCCCAAGTTCTCAAGTGTGCTAAAATTCTAGTTTGTTTGTTGGAAATTAGGTGACCCCTTTCCCTTGAGTTTGATCTAATAAATCTTCCTAAAATGTTATACTGTAAATAAAAAGGTGGGTTCTTTCAATTCTAGATGCTTTTCGTAAAAATAGTGGATCATAGAAAGTAGCAGGTTAGATCAGTTGCTGTTTCTTCTATCAAAACTGAAGAATGAAAGAAAGAAAGAAAGAAAGAAAGAAAGAAAGAAAGAAAGAAAGAAAGAAAGAAAGAAAGGAAAGAAAGGCTTAGTCCACTCCTTACTAATACACACCCTACTTCCCTATTATTTATTTGATTCATTTTATGATGATTGGAATATTCAGATGCTCTTTAGCTGATGGACATAACCCCATAGGACTTGTGCTGTGAGGGGCCAGTAGATGTGCTCAGATGCTGTCTTCATACAATGGGTGAACTTCTGGTTGTTTGTAACTAAAATATAATTATTTGAAGTAGTTCTGAAAGAAGAAGCAGCTCACGTCTAAATACAAATAGAAATGTGGAAGACCAATTGTTATTACAGCCGTAAATGTTTTATGTGAATTTTTCAGATGATTGTTGACAATGGACCAGCATGTATAGTTACATAGACATACAGTAATTGTATTTTTTATCATATTCCTCCATTTATTAGCCAAGTCAGTGCATACAGGATTCATGTTTTCATTCTACCCTTTGATGCTCTTCACATTGTGTATCTTTCCATTTGTTTATTCACTACTCTGTTAAATAAAAAGTTAAACAAAATTCATTGTTTTCAGTAGTCGTCAATGAGGCCTATCCCAGGTACAGACAGCAGCATAATGGATTATAAAATGGAGACTATAACATTTACGTATCTGTGTTTTAGGGCTATTGTATAGATCTATAAAACAGAATTTAAAGTAATAAGTAATAAGAAAAGAAAGAGGGGAAATAGCTACATTCTTATGTTTGTGTTGGCTGCACAATAATCTTAAAGTTAATATTGCAAGCAATTTAGAATAAACCGCCTGAAGACAAACTCTGTTTATCATACTTATTTTACAGGCAGTGGGAGAAAATTGTTTGGAGAACTTGTTTTGTTTCTTTCTAGTATGTTGTGTGGGTGTTTTTCCTAGTAAATTGAACTTTTTTTTTTTTTTATCATTCAAGGTTAAAGTCTATTCACCTTTATATTGTGCTTTTAGTAGAACCAGATGAGTTAAGTCATTTAGATCTTTTATTTTAATATACCAATTGCTCAAGTCTTTGCTGGGTTTTGGTGAGAAAATAAAAGTGTAAGTACAAATAAATCAATCCAGATGAAGGAACAGAAACACATTTGTGACAGCATTCATGCAATCCTACAAATACAATGTGACTTGAGATAAAAGGGTTTTTACCTTGTTGCAGATATCTGATGTAATTAAGAAATAGTTTTGTCAATGAGTTGTACAATTACTGAACTAGGTGCCAAAAATCATACAAATAAACACATTAGCTTTCTCTCTCCTGTCCAGTACAGGTGAAGAGGGGGCCTGTAAAGTAATATTTATGGCAGGCTTGTAGTATAATGTTTGTTGAAACAGCTCTCCAAAAGTAGCTTTTTGAGGTGGTCACAAGTGTTTAGTATCTTGCAGTCATAGACATAATTGCAAAAATTGAGGTTACAATTATTTTACGTTACTGTACTGTTTTTTTGGTGTGGATTTCCGCTTAGAAAATCTGTCTTGCAACACATTGATATCCAGCAGTCAGTTTTTGGCCGTCTGACCTAAAAAGACTGCACGATTCCATTCCCTTTCTGCAGCCTAACCCTGGACCGTATTCAGAATTAAGAACGTCTGGTAATTTACGCACGCAAAATGCGTAAGTGGAGTGATTTCTATTCAGGGCGCATGTGCAGACCATGGAGATACGAAGCGTAATTGGACAGATGCGTAAGTAATTTCCGTACGTCAAAAATGCGTACGAACATAAAAGATCGGACGGATTATTAATAAGTAGGCGTCAATCGGAATGTAAATAGCAAAAAATGGGTGTGGTAATGCAGTAGACGTGCGGTTGTATTTGCGAACGTTTAACTTCCGTCACATATACGCACGCTAATGATAAGGTTGCTTTCACAACACGGAAGTGTTCCAAAATGTATTCATTTTGCAAAACGTACTTAGTTTGTATTAACGTACGGATCTATTACGAACGCACGGAAAATCTTCTTAAATCTGAATCCGGTCCACTAACCTTAACCTTCACCTCTCCACAGCTTAACCCTAACCATCCTCGTTCCGCAGCTTAACCCTAACCTTAATGCTCCCAATCCTGACCCTCACTTTACCCTAACCATTATAGTCCCACCCCATAACCTAACCCTGACCCAGTTTCAGCCCCGCACTCTGTCTTGCAGCAGATGATTTCCAGTAGTCAGATGCAGACTGCCGTCAGTTTTCGGTAGTCTGACCTAAAAAGACGAATTTCAAAAAGTGGAACAACTAAAGGCAAGTTTTATTAACACTAACCATCCCCTTCCTGTAGCCTAACCCTAACCATCCCCTTCCTGCAGCCTAACCCTAACCGTCCCCTTCCTGCAGCCTAACCCTAACTTTAACCTTCCATTCTCCACAGCCTAACTCTAAACCTTCCCTAACCATCCTAGTTCTGCAGCCTAATCCTAACCTTCACTTAACTCTAACCATCGTAGTCCAGTTTCGGTGCTAAAGCCTAACCCTAACCAGAATAAGTACCTTTTAAAAAGTTTTAAAAAGTACCTGTTCCAGAATATCAATTTTCATTGTTTAAATGTAAAATGGTGCATCGGAATTAAGCTCTCAGCTGCATCATTCTGGAAAACCAGACTTTCTTGCTGGCAACTGCATCCCTTGTCTGATGCACAAAAACCCAAAAGCTCAATATATCATTAATGGCACTACATTAGAAACTACTGAGGAGGAAAGGGATTTAGGATTCATTAATTCATGTGACTTTAAAGGTAGCCAAGCAATGTAACAAAGCAATGAGAAAGACAAGTCAGATGCTTAATAGGGAAAGGAATTAGTGGCAGAAAGAGAGAAGTAGTGATGCCCCTTTATAGATTGTTGGTATGACCTCACCTAGAATACTGTGTTCAGTTCTGGAAGCCATATCTCCAGAAAGACATAAATACATTAGAGACACTGTGCAAAGAATAGCAACTAAAATGGTACATGGCCTGTGTCCATGGGCGTCACAATTTGTTTTGGGGGGGGGCAGAGGGTGAGAATTTAGCCCTCCCACTGGCGCCCCCTCTCATCTTGGCGCGCACCCCTCTCTTTGTTGTGCTGTATTTGTGTTGCGGGGTGTGGCTAACTCATTGTGGGCATGGTCAAGCCATTGGGGAGGGTCAAACCATCATGTCTGCAGCCACCCATGTCTGTAGCCACTCAGTACTCTGATCATGTCTCCAACCCCCCTCCCAGTACTGCCATGTGTCTACAGTCCCCCAGGATGATTCCCCATCATGTCTTACCACCCCCCATTATGTGCCTCCAGCCCTCCTCAGTATTACCCATCATGTGCCAGCAGCCCCCTTCAGTATTCACCATCATG
>WWET01000291.1:219200-238172 GCA_011038615.1 Limnodynastes dumerilii
ACGTGCCTCCAGCCCCCCTCAGTATTCCCCATTATGTGCCTCCGTACCGCCCCACAACCCCCCCCCTGTTCTGACACCTCTGCCTGTGTCACAAATCATACCAAGAAAGGCTAGAGGAACTAAAAATGAATAGCATGGAGCAGAGAAGGGAGAGGGGGATATGATAGCAACTTTCAATGTATCAAAGGTTGTGACCGGCTAGAGGAGGGTGGCATTTTTCAAAGGAATAGGTGTAATAGAACACGAGGGCATGAATATAAACTGGAGGGTGGTAGATTCAGGAAATGTGTGAAAAATTACATCACTGAAAGGGTGATGGATATGTGGAATAGCCTCCCATCTGAGGTGGTGTGAATACAGCACATCCTTCCTACAGGAAACCACTGCAAAAATATACAACATGTATGTCTAGTTCTTAGATAAAGTATTCTGTTAAAACTAATTTTACTGTTTCAATATGATGATGGTAGATATTAAAATTTGATGTTTTAGTAGATGGCCTGTTAACCAATTCCCTTTAAAATCAATATGTATGGTATTTGCTCACCGAAGAACTAATATGTAAGATGCAGGCGCCAAGATTACTTGAAGTTTTGTGGTTTGTTAGAAATCAGGAAATAATTTAATTCTTTGGAATACTGGCTCTTCTGCTACGTAGTTAAAACAAGTATTATGTGGTTTGCAAATCACTGTCTCCTTTCTCATGTTATTAATTATTCAAGTACCATCCATTTATTTTAGCGTTAAGTCTCAACAAGCTCTGATTCATTAAGAAGATAAGATACAACATGAACACTAGGATGTTAAGAGATGCTATCTCATAAGTACTGTTACTACAAATGCCAGGCACTTGAAAGCGTCTGCTAGTTTGTTTATTCTTCAAAGCACAGAAAAAGCTGATTGAGCTGAAATGCATAAAGTATGTGTTGCTGTCTTTCTGTCAGTCAACGAGAATAATGAATTTTCCAAAACAGGCAGAATGTAAAAGCAGATTGACTGCTGCTACGTCCATCTGTGTTTGTTTGTTTATTTGTTTATGTGACTCATTTAAAAAAAAATGGACCTTTTCTTGTCTTGTCTGGTACATGTAAATTTACTTCTTAAGCAAGTCTGGCTGTGGTGTAGCTGCGCATAGTTATAACAGGGTTGCAAACTCTCCCGAAATGTCCGGGAGACTCCTGAAATTCGGGCAGCTCTCCCACAATTCTGTCCTACCCCTCTGTCTGGCAACACTATTATACTAGTGTTGGTAGGGACAGGGAGGGACTTGATGACGCAATTTGCACCATCAAGCCCCACCCTGAACCCTGTTAAACCTAAAACCGGGTAAAGCTGGCACTGCAAAATAAAAACGATGTTTCAATAATAAAAAGATAAACTCACGTTTATCTGACAATCCTGCAGCTGTACACACTGGAACAATTTCTGACGATTCACTGCATTGTTTTAAAGTACACACTCAAATGATTTGAGAGCTATCTAACGATTATCCTGTGATTTAAAGGATAATCCTCAGATATCTCTCCAGTGTGTACCCAGCTTTAGTATTAGTCAAGGGGACGGGGCTCAATGCTGTGATTTGCATAAATCAAATCATTAAGCCCCGCCCCTGTATGTATCTTTAGTTTCCCTCCGGGATGAGTTATATTAAAGATAAATTGCCAGTAAGCAGAGCCAGGAACTTCAGGATGCAGTACCTGTAGGTCACCTGGTAGAATAGAATGTATATACATATGTGTGGTGCTATTAATCCATGATTTGCATTTCTTAGTACTCAGTTATAACAATATTTGCACCTTGACAAAGATAAAATTAGAATTAAGTGGTGGGATGCAGCCTAGTGTGGTTTTGGCAATCATGGTTTAGAATATGTGTTTTAAGTCTCTCCCACTGCATTAGGCTAAAAGTCATCTTGGACCTGCTGCCAGGTGCTCCAGGAATTCCACTGGGTCCCCTTAGGTAGCTCTTTGTCCTGCTACCACTGGGAGTAGTAGCTGCATTCTCCTGGCAGCAGCACAGAAAAGGCTCGCTTCCTCCCTTCTCTCTCATGGGGCCTCATTTACAAAAACGATTTCGTTTGATCTCGCGACGATTTGCCCGCGATTTTTTTAGCTCAAATCACGGGATTCGGAAAAAATGGATTTGGCCGCGATTTAAATCAAATCACATGAGTTCCTGCGATTTTATAAGGACTAAATCGCAGTGATTTTCAATAGAAAACCACCGCGATTAGCCCTTTAAAAAAATCGCAGCAACTAAGTGCTGCATGGCTGAAAGCCTTAGCCATGCTGTGGTGATAGAACTACAAAGCTAAGCATTGCTTAGCCTTGTAGTGATATCAGCGTCAGCATGGTAAGGCTAGAACCATGCGGTGCTGCATGTAGTGTGTGTAAAAAAAAAATAATACAGTAAGCAACAAACATACATTAACACATTACACTAAGTAGGCATGTAAAAAATAAATATTCCCTAACTAACAATGTTCCCTAATGTGTGCACTTACCTCCGGTGGTCATCTTCTCCTATTCTAAGTGTATGTATGCAGTGTGTGTTGTTTAAAATAATAGAAGTTTTGGGCACTCACCGTTTACTGACATCTCTCTGGGGAAGCGCTGCTGGATTGGAGTCTGGGTTCCCGTTGCTTGAAGTCAGTGGTCCATTTCTCTGGGGTCTTCTCCAGTTGCCACGAGGAACTGAGCCAACGTATGAGGATAAGCAGAGAAATTCCTTCAGGATCCAAGGTGAGGCCCCTTCTTGCCAATTCGCAGTGGAACAACATTACCACCTGCACCCAAGCTACCTCAACCTGGAGCATCTGCCCACATCTTCACTGGCAAATTCCTGTACACCAGCAACTTGAATGCAGTGCTTTGCTTGATGATACAAACACAGAATGGAAGTTGCTCAATCAATTTATAGGTAAATGCAAACATGTGCATGAAAGGCAGGGGTTAATCTGCTAGCCACAGAAAGAAAGGTGCTTGATGAGGCTGAAGGGCCAAATCTCACTGGATACCCACTCTATTTCTGTGTATGCTGTCTATGCTTTGGATGTACAAAAGAGCTGGGTGAATTTTATAGGAATCTGATGTCGTCTTTGCGACCTTCAAGTGCCCTATTCTATTCTATTCCCGGCCAGGCTTCCTTCATGTGGTGGTGGATGGGACCACACATTTTTTCTCTACCCCTCAGGAAGTGGGCAGATCAGCATCATTGGAGATGAGCCTTCAACAACTGCTGAGGAAATTAAACTGTTGATCTTGGTGATGTACATTTGCTATGTTATTGCATGGAATCCAACGTTATTTGGATTTGTTTCATTTGTTACTCATGAGGGCACAGTGGGTCACCTTTATTATTGTTATTGATTCAGTGGGGTTAAGTTGGGGATAGGTGATTGTTGTTTTAAAATTGTTATTCTATGTTATGTTCACTGTATCTGTCTGTTATTGATTCACAAGACAGGGCATTCTGATGGGGCTGTAACATACACTGCATAGGACCCCTCTTTCCTGTTCCCTTATCCACACCATTCAAAGTCTTTTCTGTTTGATAGCATAGGAGTTTCACATTACTTAAAGCTGGAACTGGTACCTGGGTCTTAATGAAAAGGTAAAGAGGTCCTTGGAAATAGACAAAGAACCTGATTCACACTTAAGAATCTTCTTAAAATAAGAACTTAAAGTCAGTCCTGGGCAAAACCATGTTGATTGCAGGGGGAATTAATGTAATTGTATTCTTTGCATGCAGGGATATATCTTTGAATTGCTTACTGCACACAGATACTGACCAGCTTTACTACCACACTGTTATTTAGACTTGGGCTGGGAAATATCACCTCTCAACACTAGTACTGTTTGCAACAGATGAAATATGACTCCCCTGCAATCAACATGGTTTAGCCCAGGACTGACTTTAAGTTCTTATTTTAAGAAGATTCTTAAGTGTGAATCAGGTCCAAAGTTAGGAAGCAGGTCGAACATCAAATATCTGAGAATTATCAGGAAATAGGGACTCGGCTCTGGAGAGTCAGTGGATGGAGTGGGCTTTCCATATCACAATACCATCTACCTGATGAAAAGTGTCTATGGTGAATAGGAGATTGCTCAATTAGGTTCATAACGTTCCACTAGGCCTTATGTGGTTTTGAAGGCTATTGTTAATAGGTTCCCTGTGTTCCTCCTGGCTGTGTACATTCGCTCACCTACAACGGTAAGGTGATCTAGAGAACAGCAGCATTTATCCCTCTCTCGCTAGAGACACCAGCCATACTATGGGGGATATTAATACAGTCATGAATCTATCTCTGGACAGGTGTATGAGAGGTCGCCTATCAGGTAATTAAGGAGTCTCACTCCAATTGCTACATGTATGACCAGTGTGGATTTAGTGGATGTGTGCAAGAATTTTTATGTCACTCTACCTACCAGTTCCTTTCTTAAGATTAAGAAAGTTCCTTCCTGGACCCCACTACAGCTCTGTGCCAGGGCCCATCCCTCCCCTCAGAAGTTTGTACAAGTCCACAAGATTGGGTTCTTGGGCCGGATCCACAACAACATTCGTTGGCTAAAATACATCCGTCTTAGAGACTGCATATACACAATCTATGTAACGAAACGATACGTAGTTTACGTAAAATAGTTACTACTCATGCGTAGTAGCTATCCTCGGCATCTAACGGACGTATTTCAGCCGATGTACGTTGTTGTGGATCTGGCCCCTTGTCTGTAGATTGACTGGGGAGTAACTCTAGGATTCAGGCACTTTGTCTGGCATAATAGGAGTCTTGCTGAGTTTGCCTTTGTTTCGTGGTGTCCTTGGATCAGCTGTATAAGGATGTCTCCAACAAGTTTAATTTCTGTCCTGCAAGTTGTCTTTGGGGTCCCACTGTCCACGTCGTTTAAATATTTAAAGCTTAGACTTTTTTTGTTTTCTTAGGTTACTTTAACCCCTTATAAAACATCGGGTTTCTTCAATTTATCTTGACAATTTAAGGAAATTTTAATATTAAACAACACAACAAAAGAAAAACAGGGGTGGGGAGGGACCAAAAAGGAAGAAAGGAAGAAAGAGGATGAGGAGAATTTGCAAATACAGGGAACAAAAATTATCCAGCAATTAGTTATATATCGCTAGTTAGGAAGATATTATAAATATAAGAGCCTCAAACTAGGGATCCTGAACATAGGCATACATGGCATGTGCAAAATGTTAAGAAAACACAGAACCAATGAACCTTGGGGAGAATCTGACAAGCCAAGGTGCTCAGGGGACTCACAACTGATTAGGGTCCTATCAGAGGCAAGGGAGGGATTGTACGCCATATATTCCGCCCACAGGAACCATTGAGTTGAGGGAGAGGTGGCAGTGGCAGAGTATGGGGTGTCAAGAGTTACCATATTATAATTAAAGTTTATTTTAGTTATGACCTTAATTATAGATGGCGGAGAGGAGGATTTCCACGCCTGACCCACTGTAGCCTTTGCCGCTAAAAATATATGACCCAGAACATACCATCTGTCTTTAGGAATGCTGGAGGGGTATAGATGCAACAGTGAGGTCTCCGGGGTGAGATGAGTCTGCAGATTACAAACCGTAGAGGTCAGTTGTGAAATTTGAAACCAGAAAGGCTGAATATACGGACATGACCAGAAGATATGAAGAATATCCCCCACCTCCCTGCAGTGTCTCCAACACTGCTTAGTCTGAGCAGGCCAAATCTTATGTAATCGCACAGGGGTGAAGTAGACTCGATGGAGACACTTTATCTGTCGCTCAGTGTGATCTAGACATTTAGAAAAGCTAGCGAGTGGATTTGTTCCCACTGTGTTTAAGAAAATTGTGTATTAAAATATTTTTCCCATGCTAATTGCAACTTAAGTTTAGCCTCAGTTAGATCTGGGGACAACACACCATACCAGAAGGTGATCAACCTCCGCAAAGGGACAGTGGACAGTCGGGATAGAAAGGGTTCTGCAAGAGGAGAGATAGGTGACCCTCGCTTTATAACACTCTCACACCAATGTGTTAAATGGAGATACCTAAATTGCTCCAAAGTTGAAAGGGAGAATTCAACCTGTAGTTGACTGAACGGGCGGGGAGATGGACTCTGTAGGATTTGTTGCAGAGAATAAATACCTTTAGCAGACCAAGATTTAAGGTTAATGTGTGGGTTGATTTTAGAAATAGCTGTAGGCGAGATGTTGCTGGAAGGTAGAGGGAAAAAACAATTAGCAACAACACTACTATCCCACACACGCATTGCATGGGAGATACTCATCAAAGGAGGCTTACCCGCTGGCCTCATAGGGGAAGGGGTCCAGAGGAGGTCCACTGTGGGAAAAAAAGAAGGAACAGCCTTTTCCAAATCCACCCAAGGTTTACGACCTAACGGGAGGTTTCAGTCACGCACCTGCACCAATATGCATGCTTCTTGGTATCGAGGCAGATCTGGAAGTTCGACACCTCAAGTCTTTTTAGATTGAATAAAGCGAGAGTAAGCTAAGCGAGGAGGCCTTTTACGCCAAACATATGCTGTCATGATAGAACGGAGCTTATTGAGAAATTTACTCGGTAAAATATACGGAATAGTGTGAAAATAGTAGAGAATCTTAGGCAACACTGTCATTTTATAAGCCGCAATACGGCCCATCCATGAGACTTCAAGGCGCATCCAGCCATCCATCAATTTCTGAAGTTGTGTAATTAGTGGGGTATAGTTAACCTCGAAAACCTGAGTTATAGAAGCTGGTATACGTATCCCCAAATACGACAGGGACTCTGTTTTCCATACATAGGGGTAAACATCTGGTTTCTGCACTGAGCACTGTTTGCACAATCTCTAAAGTCTATATTTAGTCTGTAACTAAAGTCTGTGAATGACTTCTTTAGTGCTTGGGAGTCTCACAGCTGACTGGAGAATTTTTTGGTATTTCCATGTACAAATAAATGAATGCCATGATATCTTTCAGCAAAGTTATAGTGGCTAAGAAGTCTTTCCCCCTATGTACGGGAGAATAATATAGGCTCAAGTCTGGGGAGGATGAAGGTGAGTGAGAGTAAAAATGTGGGCAACACAGTTCAGGGAAAGGTAAAGGTGAATGGGGAGCACAAATCGGTGGAGGGTGAAGGTGGTTAAAAGGTCAAGTATTTATAAAGTGTATTTTTAGGTGCTATATTACTGGCTTGGGCCCGTTACCTTAGCCTTCATAAGGTACATGCAGGACAGGAGGAGACAATGGATGTGCCCACCCTCCGGGCTAGTGCCCGGAGCTCAGTGATTCCATTGCCTCCAGTACTTCTGCCACTGATGCCACGGTAGAACCACTATAGCAGAATGGGACTCAACCACTTGGCTTCGCCTTCTAATAGCATTGATGGGTGTACCTATCCAATACCTCAAAACCCCTTCCCCTTGCACCAATTCAAGTGCTGACTCCCACACCACAACTTCCAATCTCTTCCTGTCTGAAAGTAAAAGACATGTTAAGAAAATACATATGTAAATAAAAACTCTTGAAAAAGATAATTCCAAAATAGCTGTACAGCCATAAAAAACCACCTCCCACCCAAAACTATTTGATAGGTTGAACTCTATATAACCCCTTAATGGTGCTTGGTGATTGTTGACAGTGTGCAGTCAGTGTTTATGTGCCTTCCTGCTTAGCCCAGCACTCAGATTCATTAAACTACCGATGACTGACACACTGCCCACACCAGTCATTCCACACACAAGAAATACTGACATGCATCACATTATTGGATTTTAAAAGGAGACACAGATATAATTGAACAGAAAATTACAAGTGGGGGAAGACAAATAGAGTGATGGTAATAAAAGGCATGTAATCCTTGTCCAGGTGCCTTCCAGGTAAAGGATCAAAACTGGGTACTTACTTTCTTCAAAGTACATGCCATGGTAGAACCGTGATGGCAGAATGGGACCCAACCACTTGACTTGGCCTCCTAATAGCATCAAGGGGTGTACCTATCCAATATCTCAAAACCCCTTCCCCTTGCGCCAAATCAAGTGCTGACTCCCACACCCCCTACTGCCACAGTGAGGTACCCTCCAGTACCACCGCCCGCCATCCTAAACCTCCACCAGTACCCCCAGCAGGTTCTTTGGAAAAAGCCCTGATCGAAAAGGTGCACCCCATTGTTTTTAAAAAGTGATTGATCCTGGTGGGATATACCGGGATAAGTAATAATTTTGCCACCAAGGTCCACAACGAATTTGGTTATAGACCTGTTCATTTTTTTTGTGAGTCTTGTCAATGGCCTGAATGGTACCTGGACCATGCCAAGATCTCTGCAGTATAATGTGCGACCAAAAAATAGTTATATCATGGTACGCAGTATAGTAAGGTCCCCTTTGACTGTGTGTTTAAACACTAGATTTCATAGCCAAGATCATTCCTCCCCAATGTGTATAAGTAAGTAATCAGGTTTACCATACTTGCTAACCATGAAATGAAAAAGATGCGGAAAAATATCCTATCGTGTTCCTCTAGGCCCTAACCAATCAACATTCCACCCAGACAGGTTAACAAGTGCACCATCAACAAATTTCTGGGACCAATGAACAAATGAATGACCAATGATAAGGGACAGATGGCCCTGGATAGCCATACCTTCAAAACAAATAAGAGTGCCATTCGGCACAATTAAATTTGTGTGTAATTTCAAAACCCTTGCAAACCTAAGCAATAAAACCTCTGCAACTCAATTAATACAAAGCAAAAGGAGATAAGGAGGGGACACAGATAAGGACAGGAGGTGAGGCTGCACCTAGAGTCAGAGCAAAACCAAGAGGGTGAACAACTCATGAAAACCTTTAGGATGAAACCAGGCAAATCAGCCACCCTGATACAGAGGAAAAAGCAAGAGAGAATTCCTCTGTGGCCCCTGGAGGCAATTGATGGTTACTCTAGCTTGTCTTAACTCGAGTATCACCTTGCTTAGTTAAGCCTACTTACAAAACATAAATAATATCTACTAATTAACCTACTTTAACCTAATACACTTCTCGTGTACAAGCTCGTGAGTTCCACCCGCCAAAGGCCTTAATGGACTCTACAGGGCCAATAGGAATGTGTACCAAATTGTGAGGTGTCCATGTCCAAGTCAACCTATCGATACAACTGTTTAAGACCCTTGTAAACTGGAAGCATGTAAGAGGGTACCTATCCTTGTGAGCCAGCCAGTTTGAGCCTCCCTGATGTCCCCCCCTTCACTTATTTTCAGGCCGTGTCACAGGACAAATGGTTACACCTGCGCGGGGACTCTGAAATCCAACACCCTTTATCTGTCTGATCAGTTTTAGATCTATGAAACAGACAGGCAACTGACTGTTCCTGCAAAATAATGTTTGCAAAAAGCAGGCCCGACTCCGACGCTACGAGTTCTGAGACCCAAAAAGCCCCAAAAAATACCCAAGAAAAAGCCAAATGTAAGAGACCAGCTTCAAAAGAGTCCCAGTCACCTCCCTAATTACATGAACCAATCGACAAATTATAGGAAAATCAATGGGCTGGCCCACAAAGGACCCGTTGGCCGCTTACACTCCCAGCCCTTCAAAGTGCAGGAGATAGTGATGTCTGCCCAACTGTAATGTTTGGAGTAGTAAGAAACCCTAGTCAAAAGTGAGGACATGGACGAATGTGATCTATCTGATTGCTACTCCTCCCTAAGCCATATATCAATACTCTATTCAACACTTTTTTGCAGTTTTATAAAAGACCCACTGCTGCCATGCCTGCTTGCAGGCTCGAAGTGTAGCAGGGGCCAAGGAGCTGTACGCCAGAGCCTCTAGGCCAGCCAAACAATCAGCCAAAGATGACACGGGTATGACAAGCCAGACGCCTGAGCCTTCGGTGCCAATTCCCTAAACCTGGCCCATTCAAAGCGTGATAGGGCATCTGCTATACAATTTTCTACATCCAGAACATGTTGGGACGTAAGCCTAATATTAAACCGTATACAATGAAGTACTAAATACCTAATTAAATTAATGTCTGATGGGGACAAGGCTTTTTGATGGATAAATGTCCAGCCACTGATCCATAGCCTCAATCTTAATTGGGGATGGAGCCCTGGGCTGACATTCTGGGAGGGAAAGGGAGGGGCGCTCACTGACCATGGTGAGGGGCTCTGGGTGGAAATGAAGGGGTGAAGGTTCATTCTATAGCTGTGTGAAATAGCTGCCAAAGTTAAGTAGGATTCACCTTTGCCAATGACACTGCCAAAACTGGACCTGGACCGAGTACCACCAGCTGCCGTCTGACCTGCTCCTCATCAATGGACACTTCGATTGCATGTTATCTGGAAAACAAGATAGACATGATGGACTTCCAGAACCTTTAACTGTGTTCGCCTGCGGACCCCGCCCCGCAGATGAACCGCCCACACCAGCGTGCAACAGGCCACCAGCCACTGCTGAAGGATTCCTATCAGCCTGAGGACAAGGATAAGGAACTTGCAAATAGGGGAACGGGTAAGGAAATTGAGTGGTTGGAACAGAAAATTAGGCATTAGAAGTGGTGGGCCATGGAGCCTGCAGAAAGAAAGAGGGAGGAAAGGGCCACTGAGCTGTGTAGGGTAGGCCACCATACAAGCATTAGGCAAGATGGCACAAGGAAAAACAGAACTAGCGGGAGGGGGAGGGAGGGTTAAGTACAACAGGTGCCACTGAATAGCATCAGAAAAAAAGAGACCCAGAGGGGCCAGAGATCATTCCATATTACTGAGCATTTTGACCAGGGGTAATAGGGATCATGCTAAAGGATGATGCAAGAGAGACAGATGAATCCTAACAGAGGTGCCCCTATAGGTAAAGGTTCTCTTCTTCCTCTGGATCTGCCTCTCCCTGTCCCCACAGACTATGTGCTGGTAGGCTTAGATCCCCCTTGCCCAGCTTTTGAAGACATCAAACTGGTGGTAGCAGTGGCTCCAGGGGTAGAGGCCCCATGGCTTTGTCACTGGGCCCCTTCACCCCTGGCACAACCAACCACAGTGGTGGTCCAGTGACCACTAGGGGAGGAGTTGCAAGCAGCGCCGCCTTTCAGCAGCTGCTGCCCATGCCCTCCACCGCACCTGGAGCCCCCAGTACCTGTCTGAGGACCAGAAGCCAAGATGCCGCCCAGCATCCCAGCTTCCAGTGGTGACAGGCGTCCATGTCTCACAATGGAAGTGATGTCCGGTACGGCATCAGATGACACACTCCCCTCAGGCGGAGCGGCACTGAATGGGAGCGAGGTAAGTGGAACAAAATGGGGTAAAAATAGGGAGGGAAAAAAGAAAAGTGGAAAGGAAAGACAAAGAAGGAAATTTTACAGATGAACAATTAATTAGAAAAAGCAGAATAAATAGAGACAGCAGAAGAAAAATACCAAAGTGACTACTTCTTAGGTGTGAATCCGGTCCATAAACACCAGAAACCCCCCACCCCTAACCAAAGGTAGGTTGAACTCTAAATAATCCCTTAAGTGTTGCTTGGTAAGTGTGCAGTTGGGTGGTTATGGGCCTTTCTGCTGAGATCAGTACTAAGTTTCATAAATTAATAAACTGGAAGTATAAATTTTGATATTATGAAAAATTAATGATGTGAGTATGATAGCAAATATGTAATAATTCATATTATTTCATCATTTCTAGTTATTGTAACAATAAAAAGGTGATTATTAGTGATCAGTGGGGGAACATTAATACCAGAGCAGAAAAGACACTAAAAAAGAATGAATTGGAGGGGGAAATTTTAGGGAAGGCTGATTTTTTAAACTGTAATTTTTTGGTTATCATTTTGTTAATGCACTGGAAAATCTAATTACAAGTCTACCACCACATACCGGCCCTATTTTTTTTTTCATTCAAAGGATTTAAATAGTTTATTTTTTTGTCTAGTAGTTTTGCAAATTGGAAGCTAATTTTACACCAAATAACACAATTCTTTGAATAGAGCATTTGAAGAATATATTTTTGCAAACATTAAAACAATGGCAGCTGAATTTATTTTGCAGTAGGAGGGGAACTTAAACCAGATTCAGGGTCTGCCAAGGATCACCGGACTGCTTTGGTTCACTTTATCTTACTTCCATTTTACTTCCTCTCAGATCCGGAGATATTTTAGATTAAACCACACTAACCTCTTGTCACTTAATAAGTAGATTATATGGAGACTTTAGCATTAGCATACCTGGGTTTGGTCAACTATCATCTATGCCAGGGGTTCAAAACCAGTGTGGACGACTAGTAGTATGTAAACCACTGTCTGGTGGTACGTGGGGCAACTGCGACTACACCTCAGACATGCCAGAGGCTGGCCCTGCCTCTTGCTGCGGGGCCTGAGCTGGTCAACTTTAGAATCCATTTCAGTTGTTTTTCTGTCCTGGGCATGCACAAGCATCTGTGCTACCTGATCACAATGCAATATGCATTATCCAAGGGGTTTTGGCAAGGGGAACAAGGGGGAGCTCACCACCTGGCAGGATTTGGTATTGCAATGTACAGTAGAGATGTGCCAAAATTCCCTCATTTTACTTTTCCACAAAAGCCTTAAAGTCTTGTTTTCCCAGATCTTCAAATCAGTAAATACTTTAATGGATTACAATAGTAAATGTGAACTGTCACATCTAAAAAGGTTGGATATATCTCTCTCTTTGCAGAATATGACATGATCTTTGCAGCTTGGAAAAGTGCTGATGATATTGCACTTGATTTAATATTCAGAAGAAGTTTATGTTGCTTCACCTGAATCACAGTTATTGCAGTATCCTAAAGCTGTTAAGCTTGTTGTGTTGTGGGAGATAAATGTTTTCCAGGCACATTTTGTGTACTGGGAAATGAATCTAGTCTCTTTGACAGACTTGATTAATTATTAAATGCTTTCCTAATCTATATTCTATGGCCTCAATTTAACAGAAATTCTTGAATCATCACCTAACTTCGGCATTTAATTTTTCTTAGGATTGTAACTTTTTCAGATAATGTTGAATGTCCTTGCATGGCAAGCACAAAGAAAAGGAGTATCTGAGCAAAGGCCATTGTTCTAGCTGTATGGTGTATAAAACATACCATTACATTATAGGGAACAAAAGAGAGGTCCGGCGCTCCAAACAAACATTATATAACACTATGTGTCAGCACATAGATAAAAGGAGGTTTAGTTCACAATATAGCTATATTGGGTTAAGCTCACCTGCCCAGTGTCAAGGCTCCTCCTTTAGGTGAGTCCCTATCCATTTGCTATATGTGTACTCAGGAGGTCTGTATTAAGACAGCCCTACCATATGAACAGTGTGCTGTGGCCATTCTGGGGAGGGGTCAAGCTCCCAAAGTAAAACTAGTAACAGTAACAAGAAAACACAGGCCGCGCTTCTAATTCAATATATGAAATGTGTGCAAGTGTATATATAAATGGAGAGGTGCAGCCAAGGACCAAAATGACCACAATGTAACTACAAGGAAAAATAGAGAGGTCTGGAGCTCCAAACAAACATTATATAACACTATGTGTCAGCACATACATAAAAAGTAGTTTTAGTTCACAATATAGCTATATTGGGTTAAGCTCACCTGCCCAGAACTATCACAAAGGTTCATTGTACCTGTTTTGTCTATAGTTTGTTGTCCTGAATGTACTATCCAACAATTAGAAGAAATACGCCTCCCCGATTGTGACTCTTGGCCCTCACTGAAATTCATCAGGTAAAAGGAAGCTGGCAGCAACTAAGAATAAATGGCCCAATCACTAATCAATTCTACCTGCCAGTGTGTAAGTATAAAAGTAGTTAGAGCATGGATGTAACTTCTATATTCCTACCCCCTCTTCACACACTGACAGTGATGAATCACCCTCATTAACTGACCAATCACTGCCTGTTCCCACCAGTCAGTGTCAGAGGCACAGCTGTGGAACCTATACATTTTAGTTGCATTGATTGATGTACAGAGTGGTTGTCATGGAAAGTATGCATTGTTCATGTGCAGAGTGACTGGAGCCTTTCCACTGCTCAAATAGATATGCATTTTGTACCAACACAGACCTTGCACTTTTTGGCTTTTGTCTTGTATTTTTACAGGAAACATATTAAACCTATTAAGTCGTTATCTAATACTTCAATGGAGTACAGCATTGTCATAAAGGCTACAGAGGGTGCAGTGCACACGGGCCACTCGGATCGGGGGGCCTTGTGCTACGGACCCTGTGCACAAATCTCTGTGTACAAAATCCTAGATATAAAGGGCTCCGGTTACATAACTGTGTTAACCTCGATTTCAAAGGATAAAGGCCGTTTTCAGGTGAAAACAGCAATTATGTAATTAAATCAAAGTCTTTTGTATTTACAATGCTATGATCGCCATGGAAACTAACAATCGCCTGTCTTCTCTACTGAATGACGGCCGGCTGATCGTCACGTGGATTTGAACAAAACTGCGCCAATACTTTTAAGAATACCAGCTGAAGATGGCGTTAGTATAGGTACTCCCCATTTCCTCCCCCTAATACCTTTTATTAAGGGGAGGAATAGAGGAATATATATCTTGAGACCGCCATAATACAAAGAATGTGTATGTAACTGAATTAAACTTAAAAATATTAATTATATGTTTGCAAAAATCCTGTAGCCTGGATTACTTCATTAGAGCTTGCAGTGCTTAGATTAGTAAATGGAGCCTTATGTGTGGGTGATTCAGGGCCCATTTAGATCAACAGCAGCAGCTGATCAGGAGGGATGGTGGGGAATTGTGGCTTGGTAAGTGCTTAATGTCCCCTTTAGACTGGTTGCAGTTGATGAAGGCAGCGGTTATGCTAACTTATACAGATATATGTTCTACTAGGGACTACGTAGGGACTTCCAGCCACAGTTGATCTGGAAAGAAGGGAGGGGGTGCAGGGGGAATGTGGGGGCAAGTACAAATCCTGTAGACACTACTATGCATTGCTTAAACATCCCTGCTAGACACAAACACAGACTTCTCCTGTAATTTTTTCAGCCCTAAGAAATTAAATAAATAAATAAAATTATTATCATTTTATTTATCTATCATATCAATAATATTTCAGATAGTGATCATGCATTATTGGGGGCTAAAGATGATTTCCTTTTTCTATGCAACTTATGTATGTGCATACTTAGGTATGATGGAGTTCAGACCTTCTATTCATGCAGTGTATAAGTAGCCAGTTTATTACCAAAGGCTACATAACTGTAATTGTATCTGTTTGGTTTGGTCAGAGCCATAACTAAGGGTGTGCGATAGGGGCGGTCACCCAGGGCACAAACCTTAAGGAGGGCACCATTAAGTTATTAATTAAGGTTAAATTGGCATGGAATTCAGGGTCAGGGGGCACCATTTTTCTTTTTTGCCCCTGGCACTAAAATTTCTAGCTACGGCCCTGGGTTTGGTACCCTAAGCAAGATTTCCACTGGCATACCCTGCAGTCATACCAAGCATATATTGCATACACACATTAAGGTGATAAGTTACACTTTACACAAAGTGATCACTTCTGAGAAAGGCTTGAGCTCAAAACTAGTCAAGTGTTTTCCTGCAGATTTACGTTTGGAACGTGACTCTACCAGTGCTGGAATTGGGTCTCTTTTGCGGTTTCACCATCTGGGCTTTTGTTCTTGACGTCCTGATTGCAGCCTCCTGGGAGATCCCCCTTTGTATATCCCTATCAGCCTGGATATCTATGAGGAATAGTGACAGATTCAGCACGCACAGTCTCCTTGTACCAAATCAATTGTCAGGTTGAAGTTTTTTATGATATTTTCACTATTTTTGTATTTGTTTATCCTTTATGGAAGGAGGTAATATGTGTGTTTTTAGGTGTATTTTATATATAGGTTCTGTGTGCCACAATAGTTTTTTCCTATAACTCCTAGCGCTTGTCCACATTGCAGAGAATATATGACAGCATATGTCTATATACCTATACACATATACTGTCATATATACTCTGCAAAGACAGTGGGGTAGCGTTATGTTAGAACGCGTAGCGTATTTCCGCTACCGTAATTTCTATGCACTGCCCTGGGCACTCCCCTCGCTCATACATACTTTGGCAATTTTACGCTGCCCAAACCCTACCTTAACTTTTGATAGCGTAAGTACGTAATGGATTTACATACCTGACAGCTTAACCCGGCCCATACTGTCTAATTTAAATGCCTCCCTCCGCCTACAAAGTGTAACTACGGGTGTCGTATTGTTGCCCCGCCCCTTCGTTCGTAGTTACGCCAATGGTATGTACGTTCAGCGTTACGTGGTGTAACATCTACCGCGTGAATATGCAGTAAATACAAATGACCGATTTTACGTAATCGGCTTGCGTAAATACGCTAGCATACATAGCTCAGATCTGGCCCATTATTAGTATTCTATACCTATAACCTATCCTTGTGTATTTGTATTATGTGTTACTAAAGTTAAGGATTTTGCTTTTATTTTCTGCAACATAATGATGGTCAAGTATAACACTGACCTGGAGGTGTGTCTTGGAATGGTCATAGATGTCTATACCATAGTTAATGGAATATATGATATATAGTGGAATAAAAGTGTGTTATTCAAATCAATTAGGGGCATGTTGGCTTCAACGTAAGCTGCTACATGTGTTATGGGTCAATAAGGTGCAATGATGTAAGCTACTGTAAAGGGGTGACTGATCAAGTATTTTATTTTAATGAACACATTTCTTTTAAATGTTATGAGGCTTCTCCACTGAACAATTCATTTTAACAATATTAATGTATACTATAAATTCAAATATATTTGACTATAAGATATTATCAACACAATAATTGAAGTACAATTTTTATGTAAATTACTTTGTCCTCTATGCATTATGACATTCACTACTTTGTTATACTGTCAATGAGATGTAACAAGATTAGCTGAACTACATATTAAGGACGTGCAAAAGTCATTCATCCACCTCTGGGACACTTGATTCCAAGTAAAAAGGATTTGGAGAATTTTTGGAGTGCCTTCAGGAGAGGAATAAAAAGAGTGAAATTGTAATAGTGAAGCAATGGGAATTGCTGTTGTGTCAAGCCTTATCTGTGTCAATGATTTTGATCTGCTCTGCTACTCATATAGAACACAAGGAACCTTTGGGAAGTGAACTGGGATGAGAACATCTAAAAGTTCTCTACAAGAGAATAATATTTAAAACATTGCTAATATAATTTAAATTGTCAAAAGTCTAAATACAATAAAATATTCTAAATTATATGCATCTGAAAGCATTAAGAAATATGCTACATTTTATTTTTAATGTTCTTTGCTGTCAGGTAATATTGAATCTTAAACCAGCCCTTACTGTCTTAGTTAAATACCTTCCCCTACCACCTAGTGTAAATGCTGTACAAACTCCCAGGACTTTGCCGGCGATTATGCCATCGCCGTATTCACTAAAGGCAAAGTCTTGGGACTTTAGCCTTTAGCAAAATCGACCCAGCAAACATCGCTGGACAAAAATCGTCCAGATGTTTGCCATCTAAAAAATACAAATCACCGTATTCACTAAAGGCGATTTGAACAAATCACCTTTAGTTCGTCGGCAAAGCGCATAAAAACAAAGCGCCTTTTATTTGGGGTGCTTTTCATTGAAAAAATCATGTCAATATATTTGACATGTGTTTTTCTCTGTCCCAAAGGCAAGCGCAGCAAGTTTTGAATGCTTAGCATAGCTGCGCTGATAGAACTACAAGGCTCAGCATTACTGAGCCTTGTGGTAATATAAGCGTCAGCATGTTAAGCCTTCTAAGCATGCTGCGCTGTAGCCAATGAAAATAAAAAAATGTAAAATAAAAACTGTGGCAAAAAACATACACAATATACTGTACATTTACACACGTCATATTAAAATACACATTTACAAACCATAATATTGCCCCCTACCATCTAAAATTAATACAGGTGGCCACACTGTATTTTAATAAATTTCTGTTAATCTAAAGTGTGTTGCATAAAGTAAAAAAAAATAATTCTGACTCACCGTTTAGCTGTCATCATTCTTGGGACGAGTTGCTTGTAGTTTCTTCTTTATTTGCAGCTAATGACCGCTACTAATGACCATTCGGACACTAGAGGGCACCCTTTTATAGAAATTATGATGTCATAAACACTAGAACGCTCACTAGAGCCCACTAATGTAAATGACGTCATAATTTCTATTAAAGGGTGCCCTCTACTGACCGAATGGTCATTAGTAGCGGCGCCCATGAAGAGGAGACTGTCATCAGGGCAAGTGCCAGAAGAGTAAATGTGTATTTTAATATGACGTATTTAAATGTACACTATTGTGTATGTTTTTTTGCCACAGTTTTTTTTTACATTTTTTATTCATCGACTACAGTGCAGCATTCTTAGAAGGCTTAACATGCTGATGCTGATATTACTACAAGGCTCAGTAATGCTGAGCCTTGTAGTTCTATCAGCGCAGCCATGCTAAGCATTCAGAAAATTCTGCCCTTGTGATTTAAAAAAAATTTTTTTAACATAAGGTGACGGCGATTTAAAAAAAATCGATGCAAATCGACGGAGCTTGAAAATCGCGGGTAAAAATCATTGGTTAGTGAATACGGTTAACAAAAAAATCAGGGGAAAATCACGGAGAGACCGACTTTAATAACAAGGGACAGTATTCAGAATTAAGAATGTCTGTTAACTTACGCACGCAAAATGCGTAAGTGGAGTGATTTCTATTCAGGGCGCATGCGCAGACCATGGAGATACGAAACGTAATTGGAATGATGCGTAAGTCATTTCCATACGTCGAAAAATGCGTACGAACATAAAAGATCGGACGGATTATTAATAAGTAGACGTCAATCGGAATGTAAATAGCAAAAAATAGGCGTGGTAATGCAGTAGACGTGCGGTTGTATTTGCGAACGTTTAACTTCCGTCACATATACGCACGCTAATGATAAGGTTGCTTTCACAACACGGCACGGAAGT
>WWET01000291.1:242526-255773 GCA_011038615.1 Limnodynastes dumerilii
GAAAGAGCAGGACACAGACATGAGACGGAGTGGAAAAGTAGAACAGAGGAGCAGAGGCAGAGGAAAGGAACAGGACACAGACATGGGACACAGATGGGACAGAGTAGTGTAGCAGGACAAGAGACAGAGTAGAGGACAGAGCTGAAGGCAAAAAAAACAGGAGCAGAGGTGCAGGACACAGACACTGGACAGAGCAGAGAGCAAAGGAGCAGGATACAGGTGCAGAGGACAAAGTGAAGGAACAGGACAAAGATATGGGGCAGAGTAAAGGACAGAGCAGAAGGACAATGTAATGTCAATATAAATATGTTGAATGTATGGAAGGTTAGCAGTCGATCTGGTACCCCTGTCAACATAATAAATGCCTTTTTTTTGTATTTATTGAACAATGGTAAAGTTGATGTCATGCTCTTGGCTATATGGATATTGATATTATGATGATGATATTATCAACATTAAATGATGATATTATCAGCAATAACATTTAAAACAGAAATCTGAATCCTGACCAGTCTGATATCCAATACAGTTATTTCCAAACCCTATGCTGTAACTATGAGCCGGATTCAGCATTAATAACGTTAGGGGACTTACACAAGCCACTCACACATTAATACTGTGCATGCGTGCGCCATATGTTATAACACGGATCATATAGCGTGCCATGCCTTCCGCAAGCCTACACCTGATGCCACTTAATCAGATATGTCATGAAGGGGTTAAAACATTGCAAACCTAAATAAAATAACTGTATGACATTCATAATGAAACGTAAAAATATTTATTGTAAAAATGAATAAAAGATTAGCTGAAGAGTTGCACATTCACTGATGGGCCGAGCTATTTTGTAATAATTGAATGGATTTAATGCTATAGTGTACTTTTTATAGCCAGTTATGTTTGATAATATAACAGAGTGATGTATAAATGAATTAAGAAATAGAAATTCATATTTTGTTGGAAACAAATATCTTTCCTTTTAGTTAATCTATGTGAACTGCACTTATAGGGCAGTATTCAGAGAACCGTTTCACGTGCGTCTGTGAAGCACTTACGTGTGTATAGTCTATGTTAACTACATAAAATAAGTTACTACGCGTGCGCAGTTGAAACCTAAAAGTACGCTCGGAACTGGCTGTGAGAATGGTTCTCTGAATACGGTCCATAATTGTCTTTCAGAAGTATAACAAAGGGATTTTTTTTTATTTTAAAAGGAAAAATCTAAATTTACATTTAAGTAAAAAAAAAAATTCTATAAAAGTAATAAAATACAATTGTTATTTAGCATATTGCCTCCAGATTACTGAAGAATATTATTAGCCAGTCTGAAAAGCTAGAATAGACTTGCTATGTACTTTTTGACTTACATGTTTTAAGCTCATGGGAACCTTGTTTGTGGGATCGATTTGTGGGCTTTCCAATATTCTTGTTCTAGAAAGTGAGGTATTAAAGGGTTCCCTGGAGTAGTAGTGGAGAGAGTGGGCTTCTAACTGTGTATATGATCCAGAGTTAGGCTGCAGTATAATATCTCTGTCACTACCTGGGGGAAAGTATTTAGAGACCTACAAAGAGAGAGAGAGAGAGACATTTGTAGAATGTCAGACCAATTTGTTTGTATTTGTTATGTCTCTTTGGACACTAGAGACCAGATTCAGAGACTGCAAATAAAAGAGAAAAGTTACTCCTGGCAAAAACCATGTTGATTTCAGGGGAGTCATATTTCATGTGTAGGAAACAGTATTAGAGTTGAGAGGTGATGTTTTCTAGCCCAAGTCTAAATATCAGTGCTGTGTTCAGGCAGTCTAGCTACTGTAGTTCCCCACATATTGGATCCTTTGTGGTTTGTTTTTATTAATTACATGTCTCTGTCTATCCCAGGAGATGACATCTGCATCTTGTGACAACATAGATTTATTGGTACATGTAAATTGGTGGTTAGTACAGCATATTGAGACAGAAATGAGAAAAAAAGTAAGATTTGTGCAAAACAGGTGGATATCGACAGATTGTAGGGGAGAAAAACCTGACATATTTTGAAATGCCACTCAGTCCCCCAAATCACTATCTAAATGAACTCATCAACAGTGTAACCAAATGTGTAAAAATAGAAATGGTCAGTTGCAATACATAATCATTTGTTTTCACAAAGGGAGCAAGAGGATTGCCACAGTATCACTATAAGTTACTCCATAAAATAAATTGACGTATAGAATGCTAGATTCACTGGATAAAAAAATGTGTATGTCTTTTGGATCATACCTTATAAACAGATGGTATCTTTGAAATTGTTATGACACTTGGTTGTGGCTGATGGCACACAAGAGGGCAATCCAAGCATAAACACAACAAAATGTAGTGCAACAGTTTTGTTGTGTAGCTGGATCAAATTTTTTTTTAGGGATTTTAACAGATGTGATGACATGATTCATTGAAATGTTGTCAAGATAAAAACAACAAGATGACAAATCAAGCACGGCATTCAGATTTCCCACTGGTGCGTTTTTGATCAAGCATGGTAATGTGGGACTCACATCAATGTCATTCTTGACAACCTGATCATTTTGGTTGGTATAATATCAATATTTTTTACATGTCTAGTGCCTGAATGTACAAGCAGCCTCTGTACACTATTTGTAGTATATGTTTAAAAATAAATAGCTAGATAATCACAGAGCTGAGATCTCTATTTTTCTTAAAGAGAAAGCACATTTGTAATGAGAATGACAAATGTAATAACTGTGGACTGGATCCATGCGCCCTCCAGATGTTACGCTAGGATTACTATAGAACTTTGTTCCGTCCGAGCCCATTTGCGTGCAAATGGGCTGTGCTTCCCTTCCGCCCGCTAAAGCGGGGGCGGGGGGGAAGCATGTAAAGTGTACAGTGTGGGAGGGGGCTCCCACTCTATAGTGGATCAGCGGTCGTACGGACTGCTGATCCGCCTGTCGCATTTAAGGCAGGCTTATGTAAGCGTAAACTGCCATAAAGCCCGCACGACAGAGGGAAGTGACAGGGGGTGTGCACTCCCCTCTGTCTTGCGTAATTTCAGACCCCCGCACGCACGGAAAGCATGCGGGGGTCTGAATCCAGTCCAACATCTGGAGCTTCGATGCCACTGTGCTGGGAGCAACAAGGGAATTCCAGTCGCAGGACCATACCGTTTAACTGACATCAGGGTCTATTTACTTACCTGATCGATTTCAAATTAATGTTGCTAATCCAGGCTCACTTCTCCTCGCAGCGAGCCTGGCAGCTTCGTTCATTGCACTTACTAATACTTACCCCTCCTGCGAGGTCCCGTGATGACCCCTGAGGCCATTCAAAGTATGAATAAAATCCTGCGCATGTGCAGAGACTCCATTGTGGGACTTTGCGCAGTGTGTTTATATCGGACATTGAAAATCTTCATAGGTGGACTTGTCTCCCGGACAGGTAAGTTTTAATTTTGTCTATATTTCTTTACTATTATTAATATTAGAAATGTATTTCTTTATTTTTAATGTTAAAATTTAAATGAAAAAAAAATGACTTTTCCACACATTTTTTCAGCTGTCTCCCCATACATGTCCTCCTTTTCCTACCCCTAATAACAGCAATTAGGGGAAGCAAAAAAGGGGGAATATGGGGATATCGCTGGAATACTTACCCCTAACACCAGTCTGAGCTGGTGTTACTTATACATAAGTTTACGTATAAGTATACGTATAAGTATATAAGTTTTTAATGGCAACGCATGCTTTGTAAATATTAAAAACTTATTTTGATGTAATAGTGCCAGTTTTCACTTCAAACCTGGAATTATCACTCTAAAATGAAATTTGTAAATATACCCTAACAAATGGGGAATGTGTGAATCTGGATAGTACATAAGGACTGCGATCAGCCCTTATTGTACAATTACCTTATATCCCCCCTTCCCCAGTGTGTACAAAATGAAAGTATCTTACCCCTCCTTCAGAAGCACTTCAGTTATAAAAGTCTGGATCTGGACGATTTATAATGGAAGTGCAGTGTGTGTGCATAATAATAAACTGGAGCCCCGAGTGCAGCATGACTGAGTAACCCATAGTGGATCGGCGCTATATCTGCACATACATGCAACAATTCCAATCACTCGCATGGATCCACAGGACCCTACCTTAACTTTTATAAACCATTCACACTTAAAATGGTGATGGATCAGAAGACTGGATCTTGTGGCACTTACAAATCCCTGTGTATATTGTACATTTTAATATTAAACCCCTCCCAACTGCGAGTGCAACCAGCCACACTGTCGCGCCTGACGAAACTGTAAAATCTGTCTAAATCATGTGGATTGCTTTCCAATCGGGTGACTTGGATGTGTGCACAAGTGCCTGTCACAGAAATGCAGATTTCCCAATCTGACTGCATGGAAATGCAAACCTGACACAGGTCTGGATTCAATCCAATATTACAACAGAACATGTGTAAACTTTACAGAAAAATGTGTAATGGAAGTGACATTGGGGCAGATCCACGCTTCTGTGCGAATTTACGTGTGGCGGACACATTAAAACACGTTTTGGTAAGTACTGCGCATGTGCACAACAGATAATATACTATGTAATGTAACGTAAATGTGAGCTTATGGGGCATTTACGTATTTGCTGCGTAAATTCGTAAGTGTGGGCGTGCCAATTTTACGTGCGCAAAAATACGTCTAAAATACGCAATGTAGGTGGGGGTTTTCATTTAAATTGTACAGTATGGGCGTGCTCAGCTGCGTAAATATGTGTTACCCATCCGTACGTGTGCGGACGACAGCGGTTACATGGGCAAAAGTTAAGGTTTGGAAAGCGGAAAACGGTCAAAATACGTACATTCAAGGGGTGTGCCAAGGGGAGTGTATAGAAGGCACGCACGCGTAAATACGCTACGCTAGTAAACGGATTGCAAGAGGAGTTCTGGATCTACCCCATTATACCTAGTTAGTTTGCAAAGGTCCTGCACAGATAGGAATCTTTATTATTCAAGAGAATGTAGTAAGTCTTGAAACAACTTACTGATGAGGTGCCATTAATAATATACTTAATTATTATATACATTTTATGTAAACTTCACTCTGAGAAAGGACAAGTCTGGAACAAATTCAACCAATGTGATATCTTCAATTCTGGAATCCTCTACTCTATCTTTCAGCGATCACCATCTCTTATCATCTCTTAGGATGTCTTCTAGTCTATGAAGCTCTTTATTCCTCTATTGTGCTCAAATTTATCCTAAAAATTACGGGGTGGGAAAAACCCTGGCAGCGGTGCCATTAAATGTGTGCCATACATGCCTTGTGGGAAAGATGCCACTGTCCTCATCTCTATCTCATGTGAATCACATATGTAGAGGGCTATATGGGGATAAATCTATATTTTCTACTCTGAAGATATATACAACATCTTAATAAGATAAAGTTTGTATTACCCTATGATGCTGGTATGCAGCATCCACACATGGCATCTGAAAAATATATAGGTTTGAAGTTCATGCTCCCCAATTTACCACTGTTTTAGTCTGAGAATATATATTCAGCTTACTGTACACTGGACATTATAGACTGTACCTGGAAGATGACATATTTTTTTTATAATGTCCTTACAGTAAATGTATCCCGTTTGCTACAGAAAATGGGTCGGGCCAGATCAGATCAAGCAAAAATTCATGCAATCTGCATTTAGAAAAACATCACATATAATAATAGAAGGGTCATGAGCAATCGATAAGCATGGCAACTACCCACCCTGCATCCACAGAAGACACTGGCAGCAGCTGGCAGCTTAAACAGAACTTAGCCTATGAGGGCTGAGCGTTGCTTATAGATACCTTTCTAGCTGCTGTCATCATAGTGCTTTTCTCTGCTGGCAGGAGGGTGAAGGGGAAGAAAACTTTTATTAAAGTTATTTATAAACAGTGCTCAGAACTCATATACTGAGTTATTAAGCTGATAGCCACTGGCTGGCTGCCATGGGGACAAGGTAGGTATGCTTTAGGATCATATCCGTTATGATGTGGTCTACAGGAGGTTGCGGTGCAGGCTAGCACCAGGCTTGAGAGGCGCTCTTCCTCCATGCTCCCTGCTGCAGAGCACTGGCTGAAAAGGGGTTCCTAACATCAGCTGCCGCGGCAGCAGTTACACAGAACAGCTGATAGCAGACTCCCTCTTAGCTGCCAGCTGCAGACTGGAGACACAAGATGGGGAATACTGGGAGCTGGAGACATATGAATGGGGAATTCTGGGAGCTAAAGACACATGCATGGGGAATACTATGAGGCTGGAGATATATGAATTGGGAATTCTAGGAGCTGGAGACACAAATGGGGGAATACTGGGGAGCTGGTGAGACATAAATGGGGAATACTATGAGGCTGGAGATATATGAATGAGGAATTCTGGGAGCTGGAGACACATAAATGGGGGAATACTGGGGAGCTGGTGAGACCAGGGGCGGAACTACCATTGCTGCAACAGGTGCAGTGGCACCGGGGTCCATGGTGATACAAGACCGCACAGCCGTTATCACCACACCACCGAAGCTACCCACTGGGTTACCTGGAATATCATCAGGGCCAAAGCATATATTTTGCACCTGGGCCAACAACTCGCTAGTTCCGCCTCTGGGTGAGACATGAATGGAGAATACTGGGAAGCTGGTGAGACATGAATGAGGAATACTTGGGAGACACATGAAAAGGGAATTATAGGAGACTGTAGAGACATGAATGAGGAATAATGGGATGCTGAAGAGATATGAATGATAAGATATATAGGGCCGTATTCAGAGATCCGTTTTCTAGGGGAGTTGCGTGCTTATTTTTAGGATCGGATCAACTGCGCATGCGTAGTAACTTTTTTTAATGTACTTTACATAGACTATACACACATAAGTGCCTAACAGACATCTGAATCACACTTGGGGACATACGCACAGGAATCTGATGCATGGGAAAATTTACATAAAAGTGGGAGGGGAGAGGGATTTAAATGAACGCATGGAGGCGCGGTTATCAAGAATCGCACAGACGGAGCACATATAAACAAATAAGTACACACGTAAAGAACAGAGTGGTCCAGGGACTAGTAAGTCCCCGACAGCATGTCCGGGAGAGGGGAGTGTCAGGGTTGTTGGTGGGTGTTTCCTTGCTCCGGGCATGCGTATAATTGCGTACATAAAAAAACGGTTCTCTGAATATCACCAATAGTCTATATTTTATGGTGGGTTTTAGGATGAGGTGGGAATTGTATATCAGAGACTAGAATGCTATCAGTATTATATAGTAGTGACTATGATATGTTTTCTTTTATTGTGGCCACAAGATTGTGTTTTATGATGCTTACACGCATACTATAATCTAGAAATGTTAAACAGAAGGATGCAAATTTTAAGTGTGCAGGGGGGCTCTAAACACCCTAGCACCGGCCCTGTATTGGACCAAGGTTTCTCTTGTTCTGCCCCTGCTGTAAATATATTCTCCTTTTCAACTATCCAACAACAACAACAACTAACAAAATGGATTACTCATATATGTAAATGTATTTTGATTGGAGCTGTCATGTTGGGTATGGTGAAAAAACAGTAACACATGAAAAAATGTATCCAAGGTATATATATATTATTAAAAATTATTAACATGACACATTATGCATAAATTTTCATTTTATGAATATATGAATATATGTAAAATAATTCCGATCCTGACCAGTGTAGGTTTTGGGAAATACAAGTTAGCCTACAGTGCAGATTTTGTTCTTGCATTATAGATGTGTGAAAGACTCAATCAATAAGACCTCTATTCTGTGAAGCAAAGGGTGTTTGATATTTGGAATCTTAGATCTGAAGAAAAGTAGTATCTGAGCTAAGTGTGGATTAGCTGACATCACCTTGAATGCTGTTATCTAATTTTCAGAAAGTATTAAGAAAAGCTTCCCATGAGGCAAAGTTGAAGCTAAAACACTGTAAGCATCATAATCACAATTCATTTTCTGCTTAACTGGATGCTCACTGAGTCAGCTACACCATACATCATTGAAACTGGGTGTTCCAGAATGATGTGCAGTTTGAAACATATTAAAATTGGAAAATTACAGCACATTAACCCCCCACAAAAAGTAACATAGACCATTGATTTCTTTTTTAATTATCAGCTCATTTACAATTGCAGGATTTAAATACCTGTTTCATAATATTCAATCTTTTTTTATCTCAAAGAATCTATAATAGGATGGCAATGAAAGATTAAAAAAAAGCCATGCTTCATGAATATTTATCATGGCAAAGCTGCTAACTTACCAGACTGTGGTTAGGATTCTGTCCTATGTAATGTGTGATTAGCTAATGCATCACTACTCACTGCAAACAATGGATATGCCTGGAATGTTTAATATTTTCCGTTGAGCTTGGTTGTGAGGAAGAGAGGGTGTAAAGTTACACGGATTCCATATACTATTTTACCATTTAAGTGTAAAAGATTATACCAATTCAAACATTTTGAAAGTTCATCACCATACATAAAGAGGACCAAACTGTCAGACTAACTGAGACATAGGGTTCTCAAAGGTGGTATTTTTAGGGTACATCATTACCATTAATGGATCCTGATGGACCCTGTTTTTCATGTTTTTCGGCTCATCACAACCTTTCAACCAGGATCCTTAAACTGTTAGGCAGATGCTTTGTCTTAGTCCTTTTTACCTGAACAGCTATTACAAATTCAGGGCCAACCATCGGAGTGTTGTACCTTACAACTGGTTATTTGTACCTCAGTGCTACCAGGAGGCTCTATTGATGGTGGCAAATTTCTCTTGAATGTCAGATCACTCAGGTGTACAGAAGACTCTTGAGTTACTCAGGCGGCTCGTCTAGTGGTCCCCGCTGGCCAGGCCTAGCAAAAGAAATCTTGGGGCCTGGTACACTCATATATTTGAGGGCCTCCATCCCTCCTCAGTAGTGTTTTGCAGTGGTCCCTTTGAACCTTGGAGCCCATCACAGCTGTCCCCCTTGTCCCACGTGTCGCCGGTCCTGCCGATGGTGCAAGATAGTTGATATGATCCTTGAATGTCTGTGCTGGGATCAAGTCTCCTCATACTTTTCCACGAGTCCTCTTTAAACACCCAAGCTTCCAGATTCCATGGGGTTCATGCCAGCATCATTCAGATAGGAGGGAGATAACACGGAGGAGCCCTATCTGTGTGGTCCTCTGCCGACCCCTATTAATAAACTGTAAGCTGCAACAATATGCAATGTGGCCGGAGGTCTGAATACGGCCCAGTGTGTGGTCACAAAGAAGACAAACTCAATGCAGTTGCGAGACCATAACCATTGTGCAAGTGCAGGCTAGTAAACTATATCATATGCTGTAAAGGTCAGTTTCTGTCACAATGTGTACTAAAACAGTATAAGTATAATAACAGTATAATCAATTTAGAGCAAAATAAGTATACTTATTTTTATTGCTGTATATATCACATTTTGTATACCAATAAAAAAACGTTTACACAATGCTGCAGGGGTTTCTAAATTTTTTATTGTGTTTGAAGTATGAAATTATAGTGCCAAGGTCCAAAATAGATATCACGGGCGGGATCCAAATTTACATCCGGCACCTGACTGTCGCAAGTCGGGTGTTTTTCTGACACTGTACATGCACACAGTGCGACGGGGTGTCACTTCAGATTCCCTGCAAGGGAATAGGCATGCAGATGATGGATAGTGCGTGGCGGTAGGCACTTCCGCATGGATCTGCGTTTGGACAGAAGCAGATCTGCGTGGTAAACCTAAGGTAAGTGTCCAGAACTCTGTATGTGAAAAGGGACAATGCAGTTCACTTCCCACTCACGTGCGGACTTACAGACCTTAATGTGTACATAACATGCAAGGAGGTCTGGATCAGGCCCAACCTGTGGTTGGTGCATTGTTGTGACGTAAACAATGCCTATTTCTGTGCATTGGGCGCACTTGCTTGGGTATACAGTTACTGGACATTGACTTTGTGCCTCCACCCCCTCCCACCCACGGCTCGCATCTCAGAATGAAAGCAGACTCAGCTCTAGTTGCGCCCAGGTCGGAAATGAGATGCAATTGCATGCACATCAATACTGAGTATGTGCAGTGCAGAATCATGCGGCATATGTCACACAAGCTGGTGTACACTCACCTCTAGATCAACCCCTATGTCCCTTACAATGGCCCAGATCCTGGGCTACGGCCGACGTTTTGAAGGTCACGGCCAGCGTATGTGACGTGCGTTATGTACGTTACGCATGCCGGCTGTTATCAAAAGGGGGCTTTCCCCCCCATTACACATGTTGTACTCTGCCATAAACATAGACATGCTAATTAGGTGACGGGGCGGGGGGAGCCCCATTACGATCAGGTATACGGCCGTAAGGTTGAATCTTAGGATAGGAATCTGCACACGTAAGTGTCCAGATTTTCTGCCGCCATCAGGGATGGCACGGGGTGTGCGCTTCCCGCTACGATGCCACCCATACTAACCTCGTAGGTCAGAATCCGGGCCAATGTCAGTAGTAATGGTAGAAATTTAAGCATCGGTATTATTGATGTCATTTGAAATAAAACTTTGTATTTTAATATTAACATTTTGGAGTTCCGTTTGATCTCTTATATAACATAGGCATTTCTCCAGATTTTTTTACATTTATTTTTATTAATAGAACTAGGATGACTATTTATATTTTGTCAGTATTATTTTTGGCACATTTCTGCCAAATGCAGAAAAATCTACTTAAAAATCTGCAAAATCTTTCAGTCAAAATTTGGGAATGGATTAATTACATGCTTCCATTTACTTCATATCCACATTTTTTTTTTAGCTGGTAAACTGTACAGTCCAGGGTTTTTTATTTGTTTTATATCTTTCCATAAAATGTTTAATCTGTCCAATCAAAGTAACATTGCATTCATTTAGTATATTGTACCAGGAAACAGCTGAAAGAATTGCTCTGACATCCACTGTATAAATAGTATAAGGACATATTTATTATTCATTTGTTTAACAGAACATCCACTCTGCTAAGAGATGTTCCAGCTATCATCAGAATTTTGGATTGGGAATAAAAGAAGTATTCTTAGACAATGCCACATATATCAATAAATATGCCCCTTATTCAAGCTACACAGAGATTCAAAGTGTATGTAACAAACTGTTATCACAAAATGAGCCAGTGGGGGAAAAGGAAGTCCACTGGGGGGCAGAACTATCATTGGAGCAACAGGTGCAATGGCACCGGGGCCCATGCTGATACAAGGGCCCACAGCCATCACAACCGCACCGCTGAAGCTCCCCATTGGGTACCTGGGATATCATCAGGATCAAAAGCATATTTTTAGTACCTGGGCCCACAGCTTGCTAGTTCCACCTCTGAAGTCCACCAATACTGAAATAAACTCTCTGCAGTCCCCCTGTCTCTTCAAAGACAGGACTAGCCTGGGAAACTGTATTACACATTGGAAAATCAACAGGCTGTTTTCTGGTGCATGATAGGACCATAAGGATGTTGGCCTCCTTTCCTGAGACCTGCCGGTGCTTGATTACCATATCATGTGATAAAGTTCTTGGAACTATTATTTTGTGACCACACTGACCCTCTTCACGGAACTAAAGCCTTATACACACAGTTCGCTGAGTGCTTTTTATATGAAAGACAATACGATGGAGCACAAGCATTCACACACACCCACCGCCATATCCAGACGGTGGGTCCCCATTTTAAATGACAGTTCATGTTTATTTACTGTCATCACAGTGCATTCCTGTTCTCCGCTGTCTGGTGCTGATTACCTCTTTAGCTGGGCCAGTGTGTAGTGCCTAGCTACATCAGCAGTATAGCTCACAGGGAACACACATGTGCAGCTAGCTCTAATCAGCACAGGCTCTACATTAGTGGATTCCAGTCCATCCCTCATAACCAGAGTATCAGGATCACTTGGTTTCCTTGTGTATACTAATCCAGTGTTCCTTCCATATTGTTCCACCAATCTCCTTGTGTTTTCCTTGCTTTCTTACTGTGGTTTAGTGCCTTGTTCACCGTGACCCATGGCTTCTGATCCTAGGACTTCTACTGTATTGTCCTGCACTCCAGGGGCCTGATCCAGACCTATGCCAGCAACCGTATTTACGACGGGCGTATGCTTAAGATTGGCTGTTCTGCCAATCTGGGCATGCGCCCGGCAGATGTAGGCAGGGGGAGGCAGGGAAATTAGGCTAGAGGGGCAGGGTTGGGCTCTTACGCTCCAGTCCTGCCCGACTAAAGTTAGGGTAGCCTTTATCCGGTGTAACAGAGTGTAACTACGGCAGGACAGGGGGAGTGTCAGGGGGAGTGCATAGATGTTACGCTGTTCTGTACGCACAGCGCAACATTGTAGTTCTGGATCAGGCCCCAGATCTTTAACCATATCATCATATCTTATAATCTCTGCACTCCAGTACTTCCCAGTTAAACTGCATTGTGCTTTGTACCATGTACCTGTCTCCAATAGCTCTCCGAAAATCTTTCCTATACACTCTTCTCTTTGCTGCCTCAGGGACTGTTGCCTTGTTTGCAACCTACTGTGGGTTGTTGCGAAGCCCATTCACCTCATCAAGGGCTCTGGTGAAAACCAACCTGTTGTTAGACACCGCTTACAGATACTCAGTACACAATCCCTACCTCTCCTCCCTCATCAACATGCACACCCATTCCTGCCCTCTCCATTCTGCTAACCAGCCTCCTTACTGATCACCACATCTCATGCCCGTACTGCACCTCTGCACTGGAATGACCTCCCTTCTTCAGACAGACTATCCCCCACATTGCAGGTCTTCAAGCGCTCACTCAAAACGCACCTGTTCAGGCTAGCCTATCCCTCCTCCACTTAACAACCTCACTGCATCCTACATCTATCCCTTCTTTTCCTTCTTTCCCCCTTTCCTCCGCTCACACCAGTGGTCCACTTCTTTCCCCCTCCTTATGTCTTCTGTAAGTTCATCCCTCCCGCTTAGTGTGTTAGCTCACGTGAGCAGGACCCTCCATCCTAGTGTTGTTTCCTCCTCCACCACTCCCCCCTCACCTCATACCCTATTGTCCCCCTCTGCTACTCTTTTACCACATCCCCACCTGTTGGCTCCCTCTCAACCTCCCACTGAGCTCTATCCCCTCCTCCCTGATCTGCCAAGCTTGACACCTTGCATTTTGCCTTACTGTCTGTGCTTGCTTCACTTTATTGTATTTTCTT
>WWET01000291.1:256371-266447 GCA_011038615.1 Limnodynastes dumerilii
CTGTTACATTCTCTGCTGGTCATAGATTCTAGTTCCTAGTGTCTCTGTGCCAGTTTTCTGTTTGTTACCTCTTGCCTTGTGCTATTTGCTTCTTGCTTTCTTGAGTGCCCCAGTTCTGCGCTTGCTCGGTACCTTGCCTCATACCTTGTGTCTCCATTCCCTCCATCTCCCACCTTGCTGTTCAGTCCCATTTGTATTTACCTTGTTTATCCTGCCTGACTGTTTCTGTTAACCCCTTGTGGGTTTCCGCTGTTTGCTTGTGTGTGTGAGAGCCCTGGTTAGTTTAATCTGTCTTGTCAGTCCCGTCTGTTACTTCCTAGTCTGCCGTGTCTGTTCAGTGTTTTGTGTAGTTTGTTACAGGTCAGCCCCTGCTGCCTGTTTCCTCACACTCCTCTGTCTTACACTCACCTGTCTGACTCAGGTCAGACCCTGCTGCCTCTCTCCTCACACCCCTCTGTTTATCTACCTGTGCAGTACTTACCTCTGGCACATAGTGCCTTGCCTCAATTTACCTTTACTCTGCACTATCTCATGGTACATAGTACCACAGTTGCTCCTTACCTGTCTGCTCTAAGGGTGTATTCTCTCCTATCTCCACACACGGTACTCCAGGGGTCGCGACCTACTACTTGGGGCGCAGCCAAGCCCAACCCCACCACCAGGGGCAATGGTGAACACCACCCGAAGGTAGACCTCGCATCCTGGTGCTACTGTGTGTCACACCCTAACATTTACCTTGTCCGTCTCAGTCTTGCCTGTCCGTATTTTACCTGCAATCTGTACCTTGCCGCAGATATTCATAACAAATGCTGGATATACCGGAAGTCAGGTATCCCATCCCCACTGGCGGTGTGCTCTAAGATCTGATCTGAAGACTGGATCAGGTTCATTGTTTTGCGCATCCACTTTAAAATAAAAATTAAGAGCAAAGCATTCCTTAATGTATATGTAGGCTCATTCAGAGACAAAAAATTAAATGCAATAATACAGTATATTTATCATCTGGACAAATGCAGCAGCACAGCTGACTGTAATTCAGAATGTTTATTCTGTGAGCACAACTAGGGATATGACATGAAGCAGTTAGGACTTGCTGGGACACTTAACATGCAATTAACCAACTTGATGTAAAATAGATGAAAAATATTTAGTGCTTCTAAGTGACTACTTTCCAATATGAATTTTACATGCCTGGCTTAATGTTCCTTTGAGAGAACAGAAGGGTCATTTAAGAGCACATCTTACATGTCATAGCACATTTAAATATGTACAAGTAAGTCTCACGTCACTAGTCAGAGCATACATTTGCTCTTACTGTGTAATGTCCTTGTCCATTAGTGCTATGGGTATCATGCAGTGAGTTTGGGATGTGTTTTCATACTGTATTTGGAAATCTATAGAGCTTCAACAGAAAGCAATAAAATATTCCGTACTTGTAACAAAATACTGCATATTTTCTAAATGTTTCATGTGGCTTTTAAAGCAATGTGACACTGGATCTCAGACGCAAACAGTCACCCTGACAATTCTATTATTTGGGAATGTTTTCCAAAGAACTAACCCATCCTAATATCTTGATTAGACTCAAAAGATTAGATTAGAGTCAAAAGACTCAACAACTGGTATGTGCTCATTTCGCCCCTGTTCCAGAGACATATATAGAACTGGATTTATTATCTTCAGTGGTTAACATTGATGGTGTCACAGGACCTAATCCATACCTCCGTCTGAAAGCTGATTTACTGGGGAATTTCTGGGGCCCAGGACACACCAGTCAGGCCCGCCCCCCCCCCACATGACATCATTGGTGACGTCACATAGGTCGGGCCCTGCATCTGGCTGGTGCACAGGGAAACTCTTTACTGCGCATTGGCCCTGAAATGATGGTGGGCCCCCATCAGCTGCGGGAACGGGACACTAGTCCCGGCTGTCCCCCCCTGATGGCGGCCCTCCCATCAGCGGCGGGAACGGGACACTAGTCCCGGCTGTCCCCCCCTGATGGCGGCCCTTGTCTGGATGTAGGTGCTCATGTTCCAGGCAGATGTTCCGTAACAGATCTCCGTAACAGAATTTAGTTCTGTACACCTGGGGCCAGATTTACTAAGTTTGCGGGTTTGGAAAAGTGGAGATGTTGCCTATAGCAACCAATCAGATTCTAGCTGATATTCTCTAGTATGTAATAGCTAAATAATATCTAAAATGTGATTGGTTGCTATGGGCAACATCTCCACTTTTCCAAACCCGCAGCTTAGTAAATCTTGCCCCTGGTCATCTGTTTGACATGATGATGCATCCCCTCCACCCGCCTCTGTAAGGTGGCCGGGGGCAGCATTTCAATTGTACAGCAGGGTTGGGTTTTAGTGGTTCTGTGTGGATTGGAAGTCATGTGCGGTCTGCATGAGAGTGGAGAATTACAGGGAAGCACACTCCCCTCTTCATTGTGGAATGTCAGACCTCTGTACATATGTTAAATGCACAAGGGGTCTCAATCAGGTTCATAATTATGTGTTTTTATTGTATAATTTTTCGGAATATATTTTATTCTCGAATATTTAGTTTTAAAAAGTGTAATGTTTTGACATTAGAACACATTCTGTGTATTGATTTTTAGCAATTCCGAATTAAAATCCAAATACTCCAAAATATTGCGCTCTGTTTCCTCTTACTTTACAACACTTTAAGAAATAGTCTGTTCATTTCCAGTCATCCTTACTCTTAATATGAGCAAAAATCTGTAAGAAACTTACTAATGAATATCTCTATTCCTCACATCAGGGTGTCCCGAATAGTTCTGCCAGTAGCATATGCTTGTCTTAAGAATTAAGACATGAGTGTATACGTGCATAAGACTGATTCTCAAAGCTGAAAGTGTCTCATTAGATCACGGACAGTTGTTGTGATCAGTGAATACTTCCTCCTGACATATGGTGTGTAATTCTGAAGACTGACTGTTGCACTTCCATAGAGTTACAAATTGCGTTCAGCAATCCTGAAATAAAGTTTAGATGTATTTAAAGTACTAGACTTCACTGTAAGTTCAGATTGTAAACATCTAAGTGACCTCAATCTGCAGCATTTTGTTTAATAAGGGAGTAAGATGCTCTAGAGAGAACTTGGAATGAGGCTATAGAATAACAAGCAGGTTAATATAGTTACAGAGAAAAAAATATGCACCAAGGGACCGATATATATGGATATTAAGCAAGGGTAAAGTCATAGACAAATGAGTTCACTTTAAATTGTCTTTTCACATTTCTGAATGTATGACATCTGCCTCATATTTTAATATTTTGTCTTTTAGTTTCTTTGCTTTTATTCACTAGGATCAATAGTTGTATTCTGAAACATTGCCACTGTAACTGACAGTTCAAGTGTCTCTAGAGGTAAAATGTCTTATGTAAGCAGTTTGTTAGGATAAGCCAAGTGCATAAAATAAAGACATGAATTTGAGTAGAACTAAATAATCTGAGGCTTCAATGCAAAATAAAGTGTCAGATTCTGTTAAATTTTTGATATGAAGCTATTCAAGGATTTGGTCAAAATAACAGCTTGCTCTCTGGGATATACTTTCACTTCATCAGGGTGTCAATAAAGTAGTCCAGTCCCCTCAGTCACAATTTTCACTGCCTTCCAGCTGGCAGCATCTAGCTAGTGGTGCCCTATAAAGTCATGCACTCTAGGCTGCAGCCTAATTAGTATATTTGAGGGTATATGTGATAAAGAGTATGTTTGCTAAATCGCACATGGGGCCAGATTTATTAAGCTGTGGGTTTGAAAAAGTGAAGATGTTGCTCATAGCAACCAATCAGATTTTAGCTGACATACATTCAGTATGTAAAAAGAAAGTGAGAGCTAGAATCTGATTGGTTGCTACTTTTCCAAACCCGCATCCTAAATCTGTCCCTTGGTCTGCATTATATGCTAAACACCACGTGGGAAGCCACATTTTCTTAATTATATTCAGATTCTGCTTGGGCACTAGCAGAATAGGATCTGCATTGTACATTTTGCACACTTTGTATGCTAATCATAATGAACGACTGAATATTTCCTTTATTTAGCACTGTTTCTATGAGAATCAGATCTACTTTCTGTACTGTTTAGCAGACTATCTTTGAATTTGTATAACAAGCACCATCAAGTGAAGCAGAAAAACCCGCTAGTTAGAATAGCATTATAAGGAAGCAGGATTGGCTGAAATTATATTTGCCAACTCTCCTGTAGTGTCTGTGAGAATCAAGTTTTTCAGGCATCACATTACAGGTTGACCTCCAGCATTTGTGCAGCAGCAGACATCATACACTGTGCAGCAGTGGTGGCACTTGATGATAATGCAAATTGGTTTCTGATGGTTATACCCCCCCCCCAATGCAAGATATTGCACGCCACCATATTGAGCTATGACGCCATGGCTTGGAAAGTAGTGCCACCTCATCCTTCCTTCTCCCATGTGTGAACTCTGGAAGGATAATATGTTAAAACTGAGCCTTATGATTGCAATACAGAGAATATGTAAGATCCTGCCATTTTTGTACAGTGTGTATACTAGACCATTTTGTTAGACCAGCGACCAAATTGTTCAGATATGCCTCCAACCAATAAGATCGATCAGTTTTCTTTAAATATTTTACTATAAGGATGGCGCAGCCGCATCAGATCTGCCCGAGGATTGGTTAGTATGTATATGGACACAATTGGCACACTTTGTCGGGATCCAGGAAAATCATGGAAGTGTGTACCCGTTGTCAAACTCATTTTATTCTCTAATGCACATTAAGTAAACTACTTCTCTGTAACAGAGATAAAGTGTATTCAGATATTAAGGATATATTTTAGCCTTTAGCATGCTTCAGCATAGCAACTTGTGTAAAGTGCTGCTGATTAATACACATTATTAAGAGCTTTAGCTATATTCAACATGAAAACCATAACATCTTATAGAGGAGGTTTAAATAGAGCACTCAGATTTTTTTTCATCTACATGATTACTGTAACACAATTCATGTGATTGTAAGGAGTGCTATTAGGAAATAAGGGAATGTAACAGTGATCAACACCAAACCAAATCAAAACTGATTAATAAGTAACTAGCTCTATGTTGACGCAGGGGGTGACTTGCCGGTATGATGCGCCGATTCCGGACACATCATATTCTGGCAGTGGAGCAGAGACACAGGGCACTATTTACTTACCTGCCTCGTTCCCTATGAACGAAGCTTCCTCAGGCTCGCTTATCTTCACAGTGAGCCTGATAGCTTAATTCATATTATTTACAAATACTCACCCCTCCTGCGAGGTCCCGCGATGATCCGCTGGGTACTCGCAGTACTTCACATTCATGCGATGCATGAATGAAGTACTGCACATGAGCAGTAACTCTCATTCGGGACTTTGAAAATGTCAAGTCCCAGCATGAGAAACACTGCGCATGCGCAGTGCTTCCCATTTTATGTGAGGATAGCGTGGAAGTTTTAAGGTAGGGTTCGGGAAGCATATATCAGTGTTAGCAAGGGGAATAGCTTCCACTCACCTGCACAGAAGGCTGGATCCATTGGGAACCACAATCAGACCCCTGCTACAGCCTTTGGAGCTACAGGTGTATTTGGCATAAGAGACACACTAATTGCTTGACTGCTGAATAAATGTGTTTCAGAAGTACTTAATTTAGTGGCACCCTAGAAATACATGGTAATAATGATGACGGTGATGATGTTAATAGGAATAATGGGGCAGATCCAGAACAACGCTTGTGAGTGAATTTACGCGTGGCGGACATGTAAAATAGCGTTTTGATAAGTACTGCGCATGCGCACCATAGAAAATACGCTCCGTAACGTAGTGTAAATGTGAACGTATGGGCCATTCACGTATGTGTCGCGTAAATCCTTACATGTGGGTGTGCCAATTTTACGTGAGGCAAAAATACGTCTCAAATACGCTATGTAGGCCGGGGGTTTGTATTTAAAGTGTACAATATGGGCGTGCTTAGCTGCATAAATACGTGTTGCCCATACGTACATGAGCAGATGACATCGGTTACGTAAGCAAAAGTTAAGGTAGGGTTTGGAAAGTGGATCTCGGACAAAATACGTACATTCAAGGGATGTGCCAAGGGGAGTGTATAGAAGGTACGCACACGTAAATTCACTACACGAGTAAACGTATTGCAAGCGGAGTTCTGGATCTACCCCAATGATAATAACAATAATAATAATCATTTAAAATCAGAGGTGTAACTAGCAAATTGTGGGCACAGGGGCAAAAAATATGCATTGGCCCTGATGATATCACAGGTAACCCGGTGGGGAGCTTCGGTGGTGCGGTGATGATGGCTGTGGCCCCTAGTATTAGCATGGGCCCTGGTGCCGTTGCACCTGTTGCACCAATGGTAGTTCCGCCCCTGTTTAAAATCAAGCATAACAATGAACATAACAAATAGATAAGGGGGCCATATTCTCCCATTGCTACTGACAGCCCATAGCAGTTGTGGCACATCATTTGGCAGCGGATCACTGCACCGCTACTATGTGAGCTTTTATCTCTTGTCCTTGTTTCTTAAGCATCCTTTCAGTAAGAAATCTTTAGTTATTGTAATTAGAGTTCCGCTTTATTCATGTGCTCATTTTTTTCATCATTGAATGTCTTAAAATTTAATTACCGTTAACAAGTTCTTTGTGGAGAGAGTAGATATTTTGTGTAATACGATTAGCAGAGTAAATTTAATTGGCAAGATGTTCTCTTAGGAATTAAATACACTTGGAAATAGAAACTTTTCTGTGATGTGCCAATTTCAATAAAATGACATGAAATAGTTTACAAGGAACACAATTCAAGCAGTGTAAAGAGTGCCTGATAATCTAAGGTTCTGATAAAAGACATTTTCATATTTTTGCCTTGACCTAAATCCTCACCCGAGAACTTACTATTTACACAGCTGTCCTTGAATTGGTTTATTTGTATATATTTTGTTGCTTTATAAATCTCTTCTTTTACTAAGTTGTGGTGCAGTGGATAGCCTTATGACACTGAAATTGCAAGCGCATTCACTGAGTTCTTGTAAAGACGCTATTAATGTGTATTACTTAACAGCTATAACAGTCAATGAGAAACAAAGTGTTCCTATTCATAATGCATAGAAGAAAAGGTGATTGCCAAAGTCCCCCTTATAGATGGACATGTGCATATAATTAATGCACTGTGCTTTGTACAGGTCACTAATTCCTTCAGTTATTTAGGACAAAAGTATAAGTGATGAAAGAACAAGGGACGCACGAAGGTCTGTAAGTCCACATGTGAGAGGGAAGTGAGCCCCTCTATCACTCCCCACTCGGAGTTCTGAGTACTCGGAGTACAGAGTTTTGGACACTGATGTGTTCTGTAAGCAGTTTGCAGAAGTCGGTGTTGTGCGCAAATCAGGATCAGGCCCAACAGAATATTACAATTTTTCTGTTAAATTATATGGTTCATATACTTTGTGATATAAAATGCCATTTCATCATGATAACAGTTATTGTATTGTAATCACACATTTAATGTTGCATAAAATACAATTTATTTTGCATGTTGAAAAGAAGAAAATTCATAAATATGCAAATTGATCATATTATATATGTAATATGCATGGTATTCTAATGGGGATGCAGTGCCCTGTTTAAGAAGATGTATACTAAGGGGGAGAACATAAAAAAGAACAAAATAGGTGAATAGAGAGAATAAAAAAGGGAAGAAGTGAGAACAAGGAATAGAGGGGAACAAGATCAGGGGTAGTATTATGAGGCTGCTCCTCAGGATGTGGAGTCTATTTAAAGCCTGGTTTTCACTGTTGCCCCTGATGGTGGGGACATACTTAGTTGCAGACACTCAGCAGGTCATGCTTCCGGTGGCATTCCCAAGTGCAGCTAGGCACTAATAACAAGGCTCAGAATAAAAAATGAAAAATGTTAATTAGTACACAAACAGGATACTACACAGGTTATAGGTGACTTGTGAGCGGGAACTTAAACCACAGTATAAAAAAGAGTAAACAAAACAAAAAACTTTTGTTTTGCCTACTAACAATACAGAGAATACAGATGCTAGAGTACAAAACAGGAATCAATATTTGTGCAAATAACAATACAAAGGTAACGAATGCATAAAATTTTAGTGTAACTAAATATAACCTAAATACATACAGAAACAGTGAAGAGGGTTACTGATAAACCAGACAAACCCCAGCTGGTACATTTAAGCACATAGAGGTATCAAGTAGTTCACTGGAATAAACACATGTGGCAGGCAAACAGAAAAACAAACAATGACAACTAGTGAGCCCTATATATTCACTGCTCAGGTGCTGATAATTAACCAGAAAGATGTTAAGTCCAGATATCAGGAACAACACAGAAGGCAGGGCATTGTTAAACTGTATGATTTTGTTTTGCTGCGCTGTCTAGCTATAGCACATGAATTATATGTATATTAAGTAAGCAGGGCCTCACTTGGTTGCTTCCATGGCAACCTCTAATCATCGATCATTACTAAACACCACTAATATTGATGTGCAATGTTTGCTTAGTTCTGTTTAGTACAATAACCCAGCCTTTAGCTTTATATAGTATTCTTTTCAAAAGAATACTATAAAAATACAGAATAGCACAAAATATACATAACATATTGTATGTTGAAAAGCATTGTGCAAATTAATCATTTTGGCAGGCTCTAAAACATTAATGGTAATTGGTTAATTCAAAGAGTTCAGATTTTGCAACAGTCCCTTTGCAGGTCTATAAGGGATCTGCAAAGAGACTGTTTTACCTGATTTACCCAATTTATCTGTTTATAAGTGTCCTGATTAGAGAAATGTTGTATAGACTTTAGCCATACACTAAAACATTTATTGACCCAATTATTCAATTATTGGGTGAGTGGGCAAATAATCTCTTTAGTTAGTGGGCAAGATACATTTTTCAAATGCCAAATAAACTTACCAGAAATTCTCTAGTATGATTGATTATATGGTCTTTTGACATGTTTAATTTATATCGGTAGCTCCAGATATTTAAAGCTAAAACAACTAGATAAATAAAGACTCCCTTTTCTTCTAGTGATTCCCTCTTCTGCAGAATAGCACCAATAATGGGACCTTTCCCTAGTGAGAAATCATCCCAGTGTATGGCCAACTTTATATTATAGAGAACTCAGTAAGTCAATAATTCACAAATTATCAGCACTAAATTTAAATAAAAGCGCCCAAAGGTTGGGTTTTCACCAGCAGAATTAGTTATGGAATGAAGTGCCATGAATGGGAATCGGAGAATAGAAACAAAGCATGAAATTCCACTATGTATAATGTAGTATATATCCACGGGAGGGGAGCTGGCTGTAAAATGATACATTTACATACAATTGGTGAGTCAAGCTAAGGCTACAGCCATATCCTTTCTGTGGTACATTCTTCACACCTTCCAGTGATCTGCAGGATTAAATGTGTCTACCAAAAAAGGGACGTGGATAAAGGTAAAAGCAGTTACATGTCTGCTCTTTTAAGTATGTTCCCATTTTATATATAGTATAGCTTTGCAAAAGAGTTTGGGACAAGCTGGCAATTGCTTCATAGAGGAAAGAAATAGGTAATTGCTTCATGCATCTTGTTAATTAAGATATATTGAAATTTCAAACATAAATACTGATGGTGAAAGAACTGACCCTATCATGAGTATAAGCTTTTCATTGTATTATTTATTTTTTAGGTTATAGTCAAGGTTAATTAGGAGTGTCAAATAATTGAGACTATTACAGGATTTAGTGACAACCCAACAGTAAATTAATGAAAGTTCTGTGGCCTGAATATTGATTTGTGCCGTGGGATAGTGGTTAAACAAGATCATTACTTAAAAAGTGCCATACATTGTTCCAACACAATCTGTTCTCCGCTATAATGCTTGCAATTTAAATTCCCCCTGTGAGCACAAAATGTAAATGAATGAAAATGCTTATTTAATACTGTATTGTTAAATGCAACAGGCACCCCTGTTGTTTTTTTTTTAAAGTCTTACATTATATTATCTAGTTTGGTAGGCTTATTTATGATGTGT
>WWET01000291.1:266615-279357 GCA_011038615.1 Limnodynastes dumerilii
TAGTATATTATTTCAAAAACAATACATTGTTTAATTTTACAAATATAATAATAAATTAAATTAATATAATTTTGTTTTATTATGCTAAAAAAATCATTTTTTAACTAATGTGCATTTGTATGTAGATATTGATATTGATATATGTAACTATTATGAACATATGAATATCAACATATAACCTATACAAGCATTCTACAGTTCATATTGCAGCATACACAATAATTGTATAATCATATTGCAGCATACACAATAATTGTATAATCATATAATAATACACAATCATTTTAATAAAAGGAACCCCTTCCCACTAATGAAAATGCTCACATTTTATCTTTGCCTCAATTCAATAAAGCCATGAATCATTCTATAAAATCTTATTGGTAGCCATAGCCATAAACTGGTATTCCTCTAATTTCATCAAATGAAAGTATACTCCAGCCAGTTATTTTAGAAACACCTACTACAAATGCAATCATTCACTCATTATTTCATTCCATCATTCATTCACTCTGTCAAGAGTTTGGAGTAACACTTTTGTGATCACAGACAGACACATATCTACAGATTTGTACCTAAGAGAGTAAGCACTTCCACAATGCAAGGCTTATTAAGCAGTAATAGTGCAGTGTACTTAACATTTCAATAAAAGCAATCACCCATATTTTACCTACTGATTGGACTATAACATAGGAGAGAATTTGCCCCTGAATCAGTCTTAGTTTTTGCTCCAGGCCAAAATTGTTCAGACGAGCAGCAAATTCTCCAAGTTTTCCTCAAATTTATCAAGAGCAGTTAATAAACAAATTTATCAAGTGCAGTTAATAAACCAGCTATTTAACAAAATACTTTCACAGATAACCATAACATTAAAACAACCTGCCTAAAATGCATTAGGTTCCCCATGCCACCAAAACAGCTTATACCCATTGAAGCATGGACTCCATAAAGACTTAAGAAGGTCTCCTGTGGTATCAGGCACAAAGACCTTAGCAGTCTCCATGGCTCGAACTTGTTTTTCCAGCACATTCCACAGGCACTGTATTGGATTTAGAGCTGTGGAATTTGGAGACTACCTTAATTACAAGTCAAACCATTTATGAGCAATCCACTGTGTTAGTGCACATTATGCTGCCAAAAGCGGACTCTTTAATCAGAGGATTCTGCTGCAATATACTTAGTCTAAAAAAATGTTTGGCTAGGTGGTATGTTTAAAACTAACATCCCCATAGATGCCATACCATAGTGCAACCTTAACCTTTCAGTGATTTTAAGCTGATTTGTGCATGTTTGTCTTCAAATCTAAATGTGCTAAAAAATCTTTAATGTTGGATGTGTGATATGAGTATTCCAAATGATCATAGTATATCTTTTAAGCAAACCTGAAAAATGGAAAAAGCTCTTTGATTTCCTTTTTAAAAAAATAATTTTATTTATATCAGATCTATATCAGATTAGATTACTAATTTATTATTTAAGAATTATTTTGTCTTTTGTAACATGTTCAATTAAAAGTAGTTTCCAGAATCTGTGTAGATGACAGAGACAATGAAACCCAGATATCACACAGAGAGCCACAGCATGTTTTAAGTTTTTTATATTGCTACGAAGGCTGTACTTTAGTATGCTCATGTGTGTGTGCCACAGCAGGAGCAGCAATATCAATATAAGGAGGGGGGGGATAAAGATTTTCAAAGTTCTTCTTAAAAGTACAGTCATCCCTTATCAGCAAACATTGCTGTTTAGTAAACTTCTTGAGTGTGAAATGAGGTGAACTACAGTACATCGCCAATATTAAATGTACCACGGAAATATAAAAAGGACACAACATGTACAGATTTATTTTGTATAAACAGGACAAATAAGTAATATAATTTTTAATAAACAAACTTTAGTAACTGAATAATGGCGGACAAGGTGCTGGGCTAATATCAGCCTGATCGCATATTCCAATTTTTCCAACATTGTTAGAGAATTGCATCCAAAACATAGTAAATCCGTTTTCTAGTGGTAGAAAAACCTGAATTGCTGTTTGAGTTAATTGAAAAATTGCAATTAAGCTTTCCACATGTATATATAAATTGCTTATAGGCCACAATGGCCCACTTTAATAAGACTGCATCATATAAGTATGTTGTATTGGTTTTCAGGTGCCATTACAGTACTTTAAAAGTGGAGGGGTTGCATATTGGGGATGGTTAGGGGTGTGATCAAGGATTGGGAAGGAGAAGAGAGAGGTAGCAGGCTGGGAAGCAGAAAATGAGGGCGGCTACTAGTGGCCAGAGAATGAATATGTTTACAAAAGCACACAAATCTCTAAAAGAAGTATTGCTGTTCTGTCCTAGGGGTGAAAGGTGGTTTCCAGGAAATCCCTGATTATGTATCTTGGCTGAAATATACATACCCTCCACAGACATTCTTATAGCATCAAGTTTTCCCACTCTTTATTGTCATTATGGCAGACAAGCTTTAGTGAAAAAACTTGTACCTGTTCTCTTAATAGAATATTTGATATAACAAAATACATCCAAGTATGTTTTATTGCACATTTATTTGTAATTACTGACTAATATACATAATCTATATGGTGGCAAGTTGACATTTTGCTGATGTACTTTTATAATTATGTGCATACTTAATTATTTGAAAATATATTGCTCTGTTATTTATCACAATACTGATCTTAGTAATGAAGGCTAATAAGCTTCCTTCTTGAACAGTAATGTGAAAGAAGATGCCTTGTCAGAGCAATGAATAAATCACTTTTTCTAAATGATTAAAGTCATAAGAAAATGAATGATGACCAAGTACATCTGAAATGTTGAATCAATAGTTTTCTGGTACATTAATTACGATCAGCTGCCAGAGATAAATCCTTCCATAAATGCAATAGAAAAGAAAAGGTTAGAATAGTAAATTATGTGCAAAGCAAAGTTATTTTAATATTTTGTGTCTAACATATTATTTTAGTGCTAGTATGGACCAAGTAGTAATGATTCTAAACAGTGTTTTAGATATGTATCTACCTGTTGTTTTGAGATAAGCAGGATTACATAATAAAATTAACATATATATTGGTACATACAAATATATAAAAAGTAATATAAAATCCATTTAGTGATAAATAAATAAAACAAAACACTATATAAATGAGGAATTGTTGGAAGCAACTGCACATGGAACTGAGTCAAGAGGTAATGTTTTGGAGCTCAACTGTAAATTAGAGTTAAAAAAAAATAAAGCTGTTCATTATTTGTATGCAATAAAAGAAATCTTTCAATGTTTTTAATGTATGCAATAACGTTTTTAATATTTTAGACTCCTCACATTGCAAAATATTATGTAAATTTGCAAATTTCTAACTGGATCAGCCTCAATGTGTTCTGAGGAATTGTTAATTACCTTATTAATACGCCGGCCTTTCTTGTGAAAACCAAAGAAACAACAACACGTACTGGAGCGCTGGTGGTGCTGGCAGTAGACACAAAGAAATTACCCTTTTAAGCCAATACAGCAGCTCATGCAGGGAGGAAAAATCCCTTTAAGGAAAAAGTGAAAAACTAGAGGAAAATGCAGAGCGCTAGACTGGCTTATTAAATAGTTTTATAAAAATACCGGTAACTCATTTAAAATAAATGCAAAAAATGTATAAAAACATATAGCAGCATTCAAGATACAACAAACATCTATTATAGTGGTTCTAGGCAAATATAGATGAACTTATAGAAGCAGAGAAACTAGCTGTTGATCAGGCAGCTATTGGTTAAATTAAATGGCACACTGAAGGGGATTAAATATTACACTTCTGAATTGAAGATAAGTATTGCTTGAAAAAAAAAAAAAAATGTATACAGCTGATTATTACTATACTAAGCTTTTCAACTGAAAATATACCACATATAGTGGAGTGACATTCCTGTGTGAGCGTATGGCCCCTTCCTTACGCCGGGCGAAGCGAAGTAGCCTTCAGCCGGCGTAATCATTATTCCCATCATACCTTGGAACATTGCATGAAAATATTTGTTGCAGCTTCTATCTGGACACAGTTTCAATATCTAAAAGACTCTTCAATAGTCATTCTAACAGTCATCAGTATTGCAATATTTAATACCCTTCAGTGTGTCATTTAGTTTAACTACTAGCTGCCTGATCAACAGCTAGTGTCTCTGCTTCTATATTTCTTGTGAAAACTTTACCCTAAATATATCCAAATTGTGCCCATACAAAAAGTAAGTAATTTATACAAGCACCAAGGCAGCGAAATGTTTATAACACCTTCACATAAAATACATCCCCTGCTGTCAATAAGCTTATTAGAAACCTTTCAAAAGCAGTCCTCATATGTGATCATCCTATAGTCTTTTCTTCTTATAGTAGATATTAAACTGCAATCTGTATGACTGATTAGTCACACTCCTACCATAGGCAATGTATAGGGAGGCAAGAAGAAAAAAAATCCTGCACGTCACTTTTTTAATACACAAATTGCTTTAGCACAAAATATATTGCATTTACATATAGTTTGAACATAAAAGCAAATATTAAAAGCATCCCCTCTCTTTGATGTAAAGCTAATGCACAAACCAGATCAATTTTTATCTGAAATGGTACAAAGGAGAGTCAGTCTGTAGAATAAAGGCTTCAGAGACTCCAAAGTCCCACTTTGTGCTCCCTACACTACAACATTCAACCCCTACTGGTCTTTTAAAAAAGAAAGGAGGGGGAGTTGGAGGTAATGTAAAGTACATTATCCAAAGGCAAGGAAAAAAGGCATAAACATTATTTCTGACTAAACCTTCCATTTTCTCTGCTAATATAGATAAAGCTCTTTATGTAATCCATGGGGGAGATTACATTTTGTTTTGTGGTGTGCAGTGCCATGGAGGCACAAAGAAAGCGGTAGTCTCAAATTCGGATCGGGGTGCCTTTCCATGCTCATTCCAGATCTAAGAAGGTTCCCCAACTACCGAAACCATCTTGTGGAAGTTGGATGATTGACTGGCAGCACGTGTGCGAGTGCAAGGTGTGGAAGTGCCGCATCGAAACTCCTATTCTACGGAACTCAGTTTCGTACTATAGGATTTCAATGTGGGAGGGGGGAGGGGTGGTACCATTTATCCACATGCCTAATCCCTGCACGGGGGGCATGGATAGGCATGCAGATGAAGGTAAGTGGGCATTTTAGACATGTAAGTGTCCAGAACTCTGCACATGAGGGAGGATTGACATAGGAGTTCACTCCCCTCTCCCATGCGGACTTAGACCTTCAGGCATACAAAAAATGCACGGAAGTCAGGATCAGGTCCTTCATGTTTAATTTAATAACCTCTTCCAAAAATATATTTACTAATATTCTAATATCTCAAGTTATTTTGGATAGACAGTGAACACCAAAATGCAGTATGTCACAAAAAATCATTAGTAAAAGTCAATACATGTACGTTATTAAGGCGATGGCTGACTGTTATATTAAGTTATTGACAAGGGAATATGACTCAAATAATGCTTCATTAATGTTCTACTTTTATTAAACAGCAGGTGAATTTTAAGATTGTGGTTTCTACTTTGCAGTATAATCTTACATAGAAATGTACTCACATATTAAATTCTATACAATGATAGATGGCTGATTTCAGATCTTCAGTAATCATGAGTTGGCAGATCCAGAGTTGACAGTAAATTAGTGGCAATAGCCTGTTAAGAGAAGGCATATGAAAACAAACATGCTTGTCTTGTTGGAAAACTTGGGAAGGTCCTGTTGCATGAGCGAGCATATTGTCATCATTAGAATCACTGGACAATATCCAGATTTACAATTTCATTGCTCTGAGCACAGCAGCAGCGAGAATCTAATACCAGATCCCTGTTGCATCCACACTTCCTTGTGGGCTAGGAAGCCCACTTCCCTCACTCAAAAGGAATTTCAGCAGCAGACCCCTACCGTAAGACTTCTGTGCTGTGATCACGTAAACCAGGGACTGCTTGGAAGTCTAGATAGCACGGTGGCTGCTTAACATGCCCTCCTAGTACATTGCTACATTGCAGCTTAGTATACGAGTCATCTGTATCCTGCTCCTTTCCACCTGTCTTTGGTAACATTCCCAGTACAGAACTCTGGATCGAGAGGATCTAAAACCATACTAATAATGTGGTTCTTGCATATGTGTGGACACACAAAATGTGTGCATGCATTTTATGATACAAGTGGTCAGGAAATGCTAATTTTGCAGGGTCTGAATGATCTTTAGTACTTACTCATCTCTAGACCAGCCAGGTATAAATCTATAAATATAAAGCAGATGTAAGTTATGTATATATGCCTTTACTGCATACCTCAGGGACAAATAAGTCCTGTCCAAGCTCTTCTCTAGGACCTGCCCGAGCTCCACCTGGACCCACCCAAATTCTGCTCCAGACTCGCTGTACAGAGAAAATTAAAATAGCAATAAAAAAAACCTGCCTCCAGTCTTATCAGCTTATTGGGACAAACTGGAAGGCAAGCAGGAGAGTGGAACAGTCCCCCAAAATCAGGACTGTCCCACTGATATAGAGACAGATGGGAGGTATGATACCGTACTTATCTTAACACTGGAGCACATTATACCACCGTCCATCACCCTTATGTTACAATTGAAATAATATTACTCTTATGGGTCAACTTCCACCAGCCACCACCTACATTAATTCTCCAACTGAGGTGCACAGAAAATAAAAGTCTGGATTGTGGAATGTCTGCTTACAAACTAATCCTGCCCCTCTGAGAAGCTGTCAGAAGTATAATTCTGGATGGGGTAAGAATGTGTTCTGATTGAGCATTACAGTATGTATGCATGTGCAGACCCAGAAAAAAAGACCCCTTTAGGCCATATGAAGCCAACAGAAGCTGAAGAAAAAGAATATGAATTCTGGATCCAGCTTACCATTACAAATTATACACACAAGAGTAATTATGTCTACCACAAGGCCCATGCCTTAGACTCCACCACTGGCTTTCTGATGATCTTCCTTCCACAGTTACAAGAGGGAGTAAGAATCCCAACACCAGGCTGTATATCGGGACCCTATTTACCCAGTCTCAATAATCTTACTCCACAAATGTAAATGTCATGTTGTCATTGCTTTGCAAAACTAAACACATATGCTCCACACAAATGACCTCACTCATCTCAACTCGGTCTGTGCCAGCGTATGTTCTTCTGTAAACATCAACATCACTTGTCCTGCAAACACATGCAATTCGATGGAATTCTAAATGAACCTCGGCAAATAGACTTGGCCACCAAAGATAATTCTGTGCTGTACCACAGCTGTTTCACATTCTGTAAATGATATTTTGTGTCTGTTGCCAAAGAGTTTTGCTAGACTTTGCAGCACTTACTGTTGTCTTCATAGATAACCAGGGTCCTGAGTCTTAACAGAACAGTTTTAATTGAAGCATGCTGACAAGCAGAAGTGTGTGTGTATAATTTCCAAATGCAGTGCAATCAGAATGCAGATTTTCTTTTACAACTCTATGTTAAGAAACTTGATCCTTTTTTCCAGTAATTTCCAGCTATTTTAAATTCATTTCATCCTTTTCGGTAAAGTGAACAAGTTTGTAGACATTCATATGCAAGCATGATGCCAGAAAATGTGTAAGGCTTCCAAGGATCTTATATCTAGTTAGCACAGCAGATGTTACATCCATTACATTAAAATGGGATGCAGTAATAGTCTATTACAAAGCAATTAATGACTGCATTGGGGAAAAAATAAGTTATAGTTACCAGCTTTAGACAAAGAATGTTTTTTATTTACCTCACTGCCAACTTAATGCCTTATGGAACAATATCTGCGTATAATGTAGAATATTAAAGAGTTGATAAAATATTGTTCTGTGCATTGTGCGGCTATGAAATTTTGAGCTGCAACTGTTTAGTGCAATAAAAAAAAAGTCTAATGGCTTAATGAATGGACATTAACAATATGTGAGTGTCACAAGTAGGGATCTTTTGTGCTTTAGAAACTTCATGGTTCACGGGTGTCATAATAATGAGCCATCATGTAAGCAAATCCAGTGATAAACCGCATTATTCGTGGCATTATAGTCCACCTATTTTTGTCTCTATGAAACCATAAAAGTCATGTAATTTATATACGCTGATATGGCTGAAGAAACAACACAAATAAACAATACTGTTGCTGATGCCCATACTGTTGCAAATTGACATAAAATTAATTTATTCAACATGTATTGTAAAACAAACTGCCCTTTTTTAAATGTGGGCAAATTAAATCAGCGGAAATTCGATATTTTTAATGCCATGGATGTCAATTCCCAAGTCACTGTAAAACCGGGAATGTCCGGGAGACTCCCGATATTTGGGGAGTTCTCCCAGTAACCCGGGAGAGCCAGCAAATCTCACGCAAGCCCCAACAGCGGTGCATAACTACTGTAATCCCTAGCGTTACTAGGGATGTGCGAGGCTTGATGACCTATATCGCGTCATTCAGTCCTACCCCCTTGCAGAAATGTATGGCTTCCCTCCGGGTTCTCCTGGAGGGAAGCTTTAAAAAGTCTGCAGCCCTGCTGTAAAAGAGTGAGGACGACACTTTTGGTGCTCAACAGATATTTACTCAGCCAATCTGATAAAACAACTCAACCGACTGCTGCAAACAGGAAGTGACACCCACCAATCAACATGACATCACATCCTGTGCTGTGTGTAACAGGCATGCGTTTACAGTTACCAAGACATTCCTAAATAATGGGCCTACTAAGTTCAGGCCTGACATTGAAGCCCCATTGCCACCTCTAGTGCGCCAGAGAAATATGAATAAGAACACAGGCACCAGGTTAGTAGAAAAAATGTTTTATTGTTCACCTGATTTCATAGAAATCCTGGCAACATAATATGCCAGGGATAACCCATAGTGCTCACACACTGGACAATATTTGGGGCCATCTCTCTGCAGCTTTGTGCCAAGCCTAATAGGATAGGCATTATGACAAATCAGTTCACACCATACACAAAACAGTAATTGGTTTGATCAGACAATAATCTTCAGTTCTGTCTGATTATTGCATAGTGTGTGACCAGCTATAGTCCACAATGATTGAAAGCATTATTTCTCAGGGACACTGAGGACAGACTGTATAATGAGATACGAACTTAGGGCCTGATACAGACCATGTGCATGTTCCGTACACTTAGATGTTTGGAAATCCTCACGAAAAAAGTGAACATTCCTGTTAATCACTACATGTCCAGAACCATAGGTGTATCTATAATGGGTGCAGGGTGTGCAGAGGACATGGGCCCCTCGGAACAGGGCACCCCGTGGCACACACTCTGTACCTAAATCTAGGCCTTAGGGGATGGGGGGGCCCCATGTACAAATCCTGCAATTCTTAAAATGCCCCTGTCCAGAACCCTACCTTAATTGCCTACTGCCGCCCCCTCACCTTAATCTACATGCCTATCCCTGTCTCCCTTGCCCCTACTGTACGTATCCCTTAGCGTATGGAACTGATGTTTACTAGGAGATCCGTAGCGTAAAATCTGGTACGCACATAAGCAGATGTAACGTTTGACATGTAATTTTTAGTTAAATGAGAAAAGCTAAAGGGTGAACTGGAGAACTGAATATCTTGTACAGAGTCGTGATATGGATTGATTACCCGTTGTACCTTGAAAAAGAAAAACTGTGCAGATAAAGAAAGGGAAAAGGTACAAACAAATGTAATCAAAACTTGTGACAAGAGTGCAGCGCTGCAAGGGGACACCTGACTTGATAATGGTGGCAAAATTATGGATGGGAGTGTGTGGACTATAATGTCTTTGTTAACCCAGCAGCAGTACTCACACTCTCACAGTACAGGTGAGGTTTAACTATTTACTAAAGAATGATAAATATAAAAAAGTACAAGACCTTTGTCATTCATGCAGCAAAAAAAAAACTGCAAATGGCAGAGATACACTTTATCATTGGAGGCATTTTACAAAATATAAGTGATGCATCAATTTTTGTTAGTGCCAAATATCTGTCCATAGTGAGGGTCTATCTCCCAAAGTGTAAATGTATGGTTTAAATGACTCATCCTCTGCCAAAGCTCTCACACTGCGTGGAAGCTACATAACACCTACAACCACTTCTCAGTAAAGTCTGTCACTAACTAGGATTTAGTGGTGAAGTGGAAACTTAGCTAAGAAAAACTCTGCTGCTCTAAAGTAAACTATACAAGAAAAAGTTTGTAGAGGTCACAATACTGTAATATTTTTCCTTTCATTGATTATTAGATGAATGATATTTGCTCTTTGCATGCGGCAAGCTGCTTCATTTTATCTCACTTTCTTAGTTACTGATTTTAATCAATAAACTGCTAAGTATTCTGGAATAGACTTCCCTTTACCTTTTCCTCCTATTTCTATGCCAAGATTATACTCAACAAACCAAAACAAACAGATCATTTATATATCCTTTTCTTTCTCACTTTACAATTGATACTTTTAGAAAAATTAGAATAGAATCCCAATATCAGCAAATATGGAGTGTAGAAATTATGATTTATTCACATTTTTTTCTACAAGTAGTATTTTTATCCTTAAAGAAAACAGATGGCCGTACACTAGAGCAGCGCTTCTCAACCATTGTTTTGGGCACTACTTGTTACCCACTATGGAATTATGTTAAGTACCGTGCATATCATGTAGACACATACCCATAACCCACATCTATATTTTCAGAGTTTGTGTTGTTGTTTACATATTATTGCAGTAATATACCTCCTAATGGTCCCAATTCCAGCGAGACAGTCCTGCTTTCGGGAGACTGTCCCGCTGTCACGCCCAATTTACAACTTGTCTCGAAAGATCAGACTTTTAGGACAAAGTTGTTGTTTATTTAACAATTAAAAAAATATATTTTTGAGCCTGTGCCGCTGTATGGGCCAGATTTAATTAGCTTCGCACCGCGAATAACTCGGGTGCGAAGCTAATGCCGCATATTTTTCAAGAAAGATTTTTATGCGTGCCTCATAGAGGTGCACATAAAAATCAGCTACCGTAATAGATGAGAAAAGGCGCAGCGCCTGTCTACACAACAGTTCTGGTACTACAGGGCTCCTACTGGAGCCCTGTAAGACAAAAATCTGTTACTGTGAATTGCAGTGACCTAACCAGTATGGTCTCTGTCATTCTAGAAAACAGATTTGGTCATACAGGTCTCCCGTAGGAGCCCTGTGTTACCAGTAGTGCCACACCATGTGACCAGGAGTCTGAGACAGCGTGTGCGACACAAAGAATGGTAGCACTGCGGAGGAAGGGAGAAGACATCAAAGGTAAGTGAGAATAAATAATCAAGGGGCAGACATGGAGGCTGAACAAATAATCAAAGGACAGACAAATAAACAGGGGCAGACATATGGATGGCTGGACATATAAACAGGGGCAGACATATGAATGACTGGACATATACATGGAGGGCACAGTGTGCGATAAGTTGACATTAGCCACTGCAATAATGTTTGAAGACTTGAATCTCTTTTTATCTGTATACAGGTAGTGGGATGAACAACTAGACCAAAACACTTATTTCTAACAGCATGCTACACAAAGCACTAGACCCATCCTCTGGGTGGTGCAAGACACACCCACTTCCCATTGGGTTGAACAAGGCACACCCTCTCTACCATGCAGTGAAATGTTGTCCTTCTTTACTATTCTCAAATGTTGGGAGATATGCAGTAATACTAGAGAAGAAGAGAGGATCAGCAGTGCTGGAGCGCACTGTTATCCCTCTCTTCTTCTCTCCTATTAACAGTTGTGTCTGTTGGGGACACATCAGGGACTAGTGCAGCCCGCAACCACTGCACACTCGCCTCCTTAGGGCCCTCTGTGTGCGCTATCTCACCCTCCCATTTGCATGCAGTAATATTAAGTTGCATTTTCTACATATGCCATTTAGCCCCCAAGATATTTTATTAACTGTAAAACCAAGGATAGTGGTCTGAAAAAATAAGCCACCTATTCTCCTGACAGCCAAACCTAATGTACCTGGAGATGTCTCAAATCTCCCAAAAAAAGATACAAGTGAAAAGTAAATGGTACCAGGGTTAAGGCGCTGGAGTTATCACCTTAAGGGTTGAGTGCCAGTGGGAGATGGAATTTTATAAATATATAGAAATAAAACCTCACAATTTAATCAGAATTAAAACTATCTAAAATAGTCAGTGAGATTCCAAAGAATAACTAATAAACAGTCCAAGGTACAAATGTAGAAACACGTGGGTCCTTTTTCTCTCAATGAAGATGAGCATGTAAATAAAACCAGAAAACATTTATTCAGTTTAACAATTCAATAAAAACATGCAGGATGGAACTCAAAATGTCCTACCAGGGAAAGCTGGAAAGCTGGACCGATGGTGGCTGCCGCAAGATGAAAAAAACCCGGGCACGGTGTGCACACGCGGTCTGGCTGACGGGTCCCCTGCAGTGACGTGGAAATCAGCTGGCCGGTTGACTGACGCGTTTTTGGCTGGACTTAGCCCTTCTTCAAAGACCTTGCTTGGTCTGGTCACTCCATTGATCCAAAGGCACAAAGATGAGCATAGCCATCACTGCTGAATGTCTAGTGGCCACCCTGAGGCAGGTCATTTGAAGATTTAAAGTTCAGTCATGCCATTTGTGCTTAGACTTTGGGGAGAATCATTCCTGAGACCTGTGAAGCTTTCTATGTGTTATTAAAGAGAGAATGGTGTAAGGTA
>WWET01000291.1:280073-291040 GCA_011038615.1 Limnodynastes dumerilii
ACAGAATGAACTAAACCGTGGAAAATGCAAAGAAGAGATGTTGCCCATAGCAACCAATCAGATTCAAACTGATATTTTCTAGTAAGTAATAGGAAAGTGAGAGCTAGAATCTGATTGGTTGCTATGGGCAACATCTCCACTTTTCCTTTTCCCGTAGCTTAGTAAATAAAGCCACTGGTCTGAAATGCTGCAGCCGCCTGCGCTCCTTTTCTGGGCATACACAGTGCCAAAACATCCACAACTACTAACACAAGAATTCCATATTGCGTTCTTTGTCTTACAATGACAATATTCCTGCAATTCCTCATCTCAGAGTTGATTTGCTTTATATATACCATATTTCCCCATGTATAAGACGCACCTTTTTTTAAAAAAATAGGGTCTTTAAAAACAGGGTGCGTCTTATACGGGGGGGTTACCATTTTAACATCCGCTGGTCTGGAGTCAGACTGTGGCTGGATGTTAAAATGATGTCTAGGCTGCAGCTCCCTCTCCTCTAAAGCTTTCTTACCTTTCAGATCATCCACCGAGAGGGACTGCGGCCACAATATGAAGTCCCGTGGTGGCCGAGACTGGGATATGAAGTTCATTTCCCAGTCTCAGCTACCGCGGGACGTCATATTGTGGCCGCAGTCCCGCTCGGTGGATGATCCGCAAAGGTAAGAAACCTGAAAGCGGGGAGAGAGCTTTTCCCCATGTACAAGATGCACTTTTAATTTTGGGACCCCAAAATGAAGGTGCATCTTATACAGGAGTGCGTCTTGTACATGGGGAAATACGGTATGTTATATGTCCGGTATTCTGAATACGGGCCACTATGAGGAACACTATGAATTGCAGTAGTGATGGGCAGGGCTTAATGACACAAATTGCATAAATCATATTGTTAACCCCCGTCTCCATACCGGCATCTATTTCTTCCCTCTGGGATCTAAATAAAGTCAGCATTCCTGACATTTGCATGAGACCATTATATTTTCTCAATTCAAAACGATTTTGTTATGTATTATTTTTATAGCGTTACTACTTAATAATTAACTGGAAATACTAAATACTAATACTAATAGTAAACAATTCACCCCAAGTGCCATGAATGGACTTTATGCAAATTGAAAACATATAATTTAATATTTGTTTCATTAAACCCACATCTAGTAGGATCCCAACAGTGATTATTGTTAATAAATTTTCGCTCTGTTGATACTATGTTCTGTGAACACTGTTACATTTATTTAGGTGTGTCTCTCACTAGAGGATTGTCATGTTTTTGGTGGGGTATTTTTTTTATTATTTTTTATTTTGCAAGATTTTAGGTGCAAATCAGTAGCCCCAAATAGAGTCTCCATGACTATCCTGTCTTAAGGATATTAAAAAGTGAGTTGATTTTCTATGTGCAAATAGGTTTCCTGATTCCTTGGTAATGTGTTATGTCATTACACACAAAGGGCCTGATCCAGAGCTACTATCTGGATCTATTTACGCCGTGCGTAAGCGTAAGATCGGCACTTGTAATAACAAATAATAAAAAATAGGTGCAGGCTAAATGAGTCGATCTGCACATGTGCCCGGCAGATGTTTTTATGCGTGCTTACGTTTTTTGGTAAATCAGGATCTTGCTTCCATAACTCTATCGTAGTTACGGAGGAAGGGGCGGGAAGCTCCGTAACTATGATGGAGTTAGGGAAGGTAGGAGAGGGGAGGGAGGCTAATGAGGGAGGGAGGGCAGGGTTTGCTTACTTACGATCCCAGCCATTCGTAATTACACTCGGTTATGCTGGCTGAAGTTAGGGTAGCCTTCAGCTGGTGTAACCGAGTGTAATTACGAATGGGGGAGTGTCGGGGGAGTGCTTAATAGTTGTGCTTTGTTATAAACAACGCACTGCCGTAGCCCTGGATCAGGCCCAAAGCCTTCAATTGTAGAACAGAATATTACCTAATGTAAATCTTTGACATCTGCAAATGGTTAACTCAATTTAGACACAACTTTAAAATCCACTTTGACAAAGCCTTTTTTTCCATGTAATATTTTTCATGGGTTCCTGACCAATATGCTCTATGTGTTTGTATAAAGGATACCCAGTGTACTAGGTGCTGATGTAGAACTTGCTTTATTTGTTATTTTGAAGCTAACTGACAAAAGTGAAAACAAGAAATAAATCAAACTAAATGATAGGTCTGTCTTGGTTTTTATGCCACATCAGTGAAGTTATTTGCACGCCCTTTGGTCTCTTCCGAAAGCTGAATGTAGTTGTCAGATAAGGCATTATCCATATCTTCTGAGGGGAAATGTAGTGTGTACACAAGTTTATGTTTAAACTTTATAGACAAGATATTTGTTGTGAATCATTGACTGACCATTTCATGCTCTATTTTATTGTTTTGTTGTTTATTATTGCAATTCTATAAGAAAGATATATATAAGAAAGTTTAGTTAACTTAACTGCATATATTTTATTAAATCAATACGTTGTTATGTTTTCTGCATAATCAGTGATTGCAACAATTGAGGAATGGGGCCATACTGTAGTGATAGCTATTGGAGTTTCTGGGCCGGATTCACAGATACGTACATTAAGTTTGCAAATATACACACCTACGTTGCAAGGCAACACCCAAGACACTCACCTCAGTCGGATGGATATTTGGAGACTTACGCTTCATAGGGTACCCTTAACTCTATGGGTGTATTTACATGCCTAAGTTGCTTAGGTATGTGCGTACATCACTAACTGCGCCCTCAAATGGCCATTTAAATGCCTCTCTCCACTCACTTTCACTTAACTTCGCACATACGGAACAAAGCCACGCCTCTCCGTACAAATGTCACTAACTACAATTTTTATATCCGTGCCTAATGGACTTTCGTGCCTAAATCCTACATAACTTGTGTAAAAAAAGTTAGTACACATGCGCAGTTAATCCGATCCCAAAAATACGCACGGAAAAAGTAGCAAAATCGTATCTGTGAATCCGCCACTCCATTACAAATGAAGGACATTAACCATGACTCTGAGGATATTACTTCAGGTTAAAAAACAGTGTGTTAAGAACCACAGTTGGGCTCCTAGTTTCTGCCAAAAATTCAGACCAGTGTAACCTATTAAGATAGGTGATGTTGCAGTAGAACAAGGGGTAAGCAGGGAATCCATGTTAGCATAGAATAAAATTTTGACAACAATTTTAGAGAGCAAAGTACTTGCTAATTATGCTTAGGGACCAAGGCTAGTGTGTCTGAGCAGCCTAATATGGCTGCTGTTCTCCATTTTTAATGTGCTTTTATGCGAACGTGTTACTAATATTGTGTAGAACCAGACGTTTAAGGCAATGATAAGGCAGCTTGGTGGGAGCAGAGGGTATGTGATACTAACATTATGCAATGCTAGCTTATACTGTGCATATGGGGAATGTAGAAATTATTAGATAAGTAGTACCAATTAACTTGCGTAAAACATGATTATAACCTAATAAGGTAGAAAGTCCCGGCTCTGTTGTTGTCATGGTATAAAAGACTTGGCACAAGGTCATCTATCTGGTTTCATACAGGATTGACCTGACTGAGTGTAAAAGTTCCCACTGACCTACGGGACTGACCTGACTGAGTGCAGAAGTGCCCGCTGACCTACAGGACTGACCTAACTCAGTGCAGAAGTGTCTGCTGACCTACGGGACTGACCTGACTGAGTGCAGAAGTGCCCGCTGACCTACGGGACTGACCTGACTGAGTGCAGAAGTGCCTGCTGACCTTTTCCAGCTCAACAACAGAGATAAGGGCCTCTGGAATCCTGTTGATTATTATCAAGCAATAACTACCAGCCAAAGCTAAGTATTATTCATGTACTTTGCTTAATTCTTTATTAAATACTATAGTTGAATTGTCTTGTGTTGTTTCCTTTAACTCAGGATATTTAGCGAACCTTAAGTTCCACCGGGAACAGCTAGGAGCAGGTAAAAGAGAACCATAGTCATAGACCACTCCCCTCGAACTTAAGCACTTTCCGCCAGCAGGACCCTTCCTTAACTTTTACTCACTGGCCCCATGCAAAATTGGGTCAGTGCATAAATGAGGATTGCGTGTAAGGGATTATTAAAGCCCTTACAGTATGATTTCAATACCTCCCCTACCACCACCACCATACAGACATGCTTCCTGTCCTGCTATTGGAACAACTTCCAGCATGCATCAGTACAATTTTCAGCATGGATTTTGAGTCTCCAGATCTGTGCTGGAAGTCAGTAGAAATGAAAAAATGTATGGAACAGGTACAAAAAAAGAGCAGTTTATATGTATAATAAATATATCTACTTTAGATGAGAAATAATAATCCAATTTTGGTTCTCATTTCTTCTGACAGGGATCAACTGCAGATATTAATTACCCAATTATTTATCCAACCATCTAATATTTTAAGCATCGTCATAGTCAGTGTGGCTAAAAAGAGATAGCTATGCAATTTGGGGCAAATCTATAGCTGTGATTACATCTATTTTTTACATGTAAGTGCTTTAAGAGTTTATTAGGCATATCCCTGATCCCACAACAAACAATGGAAGCTTGTGTTGCTGCCCAGGTAACTTGCTGGTGAGAGCTTTATCTCCACGAGATGAGCACTAGGTGGGATAGTAGGCATATTCCTGATCCCACAGAAAACAATGGGAGCGTGTTCCAGACTCTGGAGCATACAACAAGCCATCCAATCAACTGTGTGACAAGCTTTTCTTCCTTTAACCAAGGGTGCAAGATAGAATTACCATTGTGCTCTCCCATTCACCCTTGCATTGGACATGCAGTTTGGTCAGGATCCCACAAAAGAATACGTTAAAAAAAGATTACTAAAAATTAAAAAGAATACATTTTGGGTTTTGTCTAAAGAAATGGGCTTATGGCATACACTGGTAATTATCATTAAGGTTTAAGTTGTCATCGTCCTCATTACCCTCATCATTACACAATATTAGCTCATTCCCATTGGAATCCACCGTGACTCTTATAGTGATTTGCTGCAAACTTGCTTATCATAAAATGAGTAGCTCATTTTAATGTACATCAATTATTTAAATTTTTGGTGTTTAGCCTCCTATGTTGATTGCTAACAAGATTCCAGGCTGCATTAAACTCCCTTCCAAGTACACATTGGAGGGTAGATATCTTAATTTCGGGATAGCTAATACCAGGTTCTCCAGATTGCCTTTTTTTCTCTCACTGCTAATATGTAAAATATCATTCATGTAATCATTTTATTGATGGTGGCATTGTCAGAGTGAGTCATGCTAGAGCTGTCATTACATGAGAGGATGTCTTTTAAGCCAGACTAAATGTCAAAAACTCTCACGCTAGTGGTTGTGTCTGAAAATTTCAGTTATTTTCTGGCAGAAACATTTGCTGGAGAAGCTGAAGCAGGAGACGTGTCATGTGCAGCTGATAAGTTGCTCTTAATTAGCTCTTTGCATGTTTTAAAATTATTGTCATTTGGAGAAAAATACATGACTTAGGACTTAAACCTAGGATCAAGCAGGGTTGATAAAATTTAATGATCCTATTCCATGATGTTACAAACCCTTGTGTCCTGTCAAAGCAAATAAATAATTTAATAAACAAGTCCAACATACTTTGTATATTCGCTAACTTACATCCCCTGCTTCAACATGTCCGGATTTTTCTCCATAAGCTTAGTTAATCGAATTACCTACCTTATGCTGGAAGCATCTGAACTCAATTCATGGGTCACAATTTCAAAAGGTTTCAGTATCTTGAATGAAACTCCCTATCTATTACCTTGATTTGTACATCTTGATGGCTTGTTATTGTTCATAAAGGTGGCCAGAGTACATAATGGAAAGTGGTACAATGACAATGCAGGACTTCCCTTGATTACTACTGAGGATGATGATGAAAATGATGGTGATGATGAAGGTGTTGCCAGTGGAGATTGTTTGTGCTGAGATCTTTCCACGGTTCTGGTAGCTGATGCTACTAGACTTCTTGTTCTAATATATGATTTTATAGATTTGGATAAATGAATTGCATGAACTCACTGTCATGGGGAGGAGGTGCCTAGATGTTTAATGTCCTTTCCTCTACTTACTTTGGCACTACAAAGGGCACAGCCTTGACAACTGTTGGCCTCACATTTGAATATGGTTTATAAATGAGTGAAAGAGGCTCGTGTAGTACAGTGTCTGCATCAGAAATGTCTGCCTTGTCTATGTTTACAGTTTCTAAATCAGAAATGTCTGACACACATAATTCATGGACACCAACTCTCTTTATGAATATATAAAGTTTGGGAAGCCACAATATCTTCAGCTTTATTTGCTTTAGAGGTGACAAACTCAGCTTAAGGACAACAAAGTTGTGCAGAAGTTACATGTCTGTGCTTGTCAGTGGCTAACAGTACTAACAAGAACACTGCTTATATATAGCAAGTATAGGCCATGTTCTGAGCCTTTCCTTGCCACTGCATGTATGTTGGCAATGTGTGACTTGTCTACACTAACATTTCCTTTCATACTTTGTGCTGAGGTTTTGAAGCTGGTGGATACTAACTTTATGTTTTTGGAGTGCCCTTTCTTACCTTGGACTATTAATAAACATGACTGGCATTCTAGCACTAGTATGGGGAAGCTTCTGTTCTGTAATCTGCTCCATTAGGATTTTAAAAAAATAATAAATAAATAAAAAAACAAAAGGACCCTATGCAGATTGCTACAGAAGTTTATAGTATGTGTGTGTGTGTGTGTGTGTGTGTGTGTGTGTGACAGCATTAGTGAGTGGCTAGAAAAAAATTCTGCTTTTAAACCGTAATTATTATTCATTAAATAGAATGATGATGATATGTCTTGTACAAACTAATGTGCGCTGTGGACATTACCATATCCTCCAAACCTACATGTCACTCAGGACCGGAACCATACCCCCCTCCTTCCCCCCGCACGAGCTGCTAGATGCAGAACCCGGTGATGTGCATGCCGGAGCTCCAAGCTTACAGAATTTAGTTCTAGACTGGATGGTATTAAAGGGTTACGCACGGATCAGCGGTCATTCGGAGCGAGAGCCGCACGTGTGACTTAAGGCTGTGTAGACTAAGAAAAAAAGTGAAGATTACAAGGCACACCAAAATTAGAATGATGATATGCCTTGTATCATCTATTGTACACTGTACACTTTCCTAACACACAAATGTGCATTGTGCACCTATTTTATTTTTTATACAAGAGCAGGTCAATGATATTACCCACACAAGTGCATAGTATCATTGGACCTGGATTAGAGATTGAAAACAATTGAGCAAAGTTACTCCAGGGCAAAACCATGTTGATTTCAGGGGGAGTCAAGTTAATTGTATTCTATTCATGCAGGGATACATCTTTTCTTTTGCTTACTGCACACAGATTGTGAACAGTTTTACTTTTACACTGTTATTTAGACTTGGGCTGGGAAACACCACTTCTCACCTCTAATACTGTTTGCAACAGATGAAATTTGACTCCCCTGCAATCAACATGGTTTTGCCTAGGAGTAACTTTCCTCTCTTATTTTCAGTCTCTGAATCAGGACCATTGGGCCTGATCCAGAGCTGATGGTACACTGAGCATGCTAACGCTCAGCGTACCATCGCTTCGCTTCCCCGACACTCCCCCCCCCCCCCAACCCTCCCCCTTGCCCCAACGTATTAACACTCGCTTACGCTGGCTGAAGGCTACCCTAACTTCAACCAGCGTAAGCAAGTGTTAATACACTGGGACGGTGGCTTTGCTATGCTAACGCCGCCCTCCCAGCCTCATTACCCTCCCTCCATCCCCCCACCTATCTGCACTAACAGCAGCGTAGTAACAGAGGGGAACGCCCCCTCCAGCGTTACTATGCTGCTGCTACAGATGCCCGATCCACGATCGGGCTCCGTAGCTACGCCGGGCAACATCTGCCCGGTGCATGCGCAGATCGGCTTTTAAGTCTTAACGCCAGCCATTGTAGGTCTGGATACGGCCCATAGTGTCTATTTAGCATCACAGCACAGCAAAGCTAGCAAACGTTCCCCTCAACTCTCCTATCTAAAATGGCTGCAAAATCTCAGAGTGCCTTATATAGCCTCCAAAACAAGCAAGTTCCTCAACTTTCCAACCACAAAAAGGCTGCCAAATCAAGAGAGATTGCTTTCTGCAGAATACAAAACCGCTTTATCGGACATTTCTGGGAAAATTGAATTTTGCCTTAAATGTCCTATAAATGGCTTACAATGTTTTAATTCAATGTAATCATTTAAATAGTGACTCTAATGTCACTCCCATCTCACGTGCAGAGTTTGGCCCAAATCTGCGACCATAAACCTAACTTATATTCTTTGCACGGATCAGTGTCCAATCGCTGTCAGTACTGTTGGAAATGCCTAATGCTGCTCCCATGATGCCTCATCATCATGCCTATCCACACCCCCTTGCGGGGATTAGGCATGCAGATATGGAGGGACATCCCGTCATACAGATCTCCTTGTGTATGACAATGCATTCTGTACTCAAGGAGATCCACGACATAATATCATACATGCGCAATGTGGTCCTGATACCCGACTCGACTTATGCACAGAGCTTGTGTAAGTCAGTGTCAGATGGAATTTTGGATATGGATCTTAATGAGCACAAACTTTTAATAATGTAAATGCCTTTTAAGAAAGCTTCTGTAGTTTCTTTAAAATTAGATTCCATAAATTGTCTACTTTTAAATAAAAAAAATAAACATGTTATATGTTGTCATCAAGGGGAGAATGGGGATTTAACAGCAGATGAATATTTGGAGCCGCATTCCAAAGCCTCTCTGATCATTACAGCCATAGTACTGTGGTTGTTCTGGTAGTCCGGAATCATCCATCATTTGAAGCTGCCTGTTGTTGATCTGTAAGGTTGGGATATGTTACTTGTGGGAATTTGAATTCTTCTGCTACTATCTATGTGCCATCTTATTGTCTTTTATTCTGTAACTCATTTTAAAATTATACAACAAAGGGTAAAACACTTGGTACAAAACACAAAGATGCCACGATTTATATCTAATTGATTATTCCCCAAAGACTGCTACTACAACAAAAATAATGCTAGTGCACATAACACTGACCCTTATTGGGAATACTAGTTCCCTAAAACTCAGTAACATAGATAAATATGGCACACTGGATATGTGGGTTTGGACCATAAGCTGCAAAATGCTGATGAAGTAGGCTTTAGTTATGATTCAAAACAACAACATTTATCAATATAATGCATCAATCCTAACTTTCTTGGCTTCTTTTTCACTGCTTTTCACACTTTGCCTGTGCTAAATTTTGAGTTTAGATTCATTGTCATTTGAATATTGAATACAAGAAAATTTTATTTGATCACCAGAGGATAACAGTCACATTACATTACTACAGGGTTATACTTAAATGTCACATGACACTGCCATGAATTATCTGTGTCATAGGTAATTGGATGGTAGAGTTTCACTAGATAGATAGATAGATAGATAGATAGATAGATAGATAGATAGATAGATAGATAGATAGTTTCATTGCCCACTGACCATTGATGTCCTTTTTCTTAGTATTACTAGAGATGGGGGCGGGGCTTGATTATGCAAATTTCGTCATCAAGTCCCACCCTGCCCCTAGTAACCCTAAGAATAGCAGATAAATGAATAAACCAGTGGAGTATTTAAAGTCAAGCGCTACCTATATTATACAAAAGGTTTGGAGACTATGCACTAAAGTGTATATAAAAGTTTATATAACAGAATACACATTTCTAGTCCATCTAAGAGTGTATTTTTTAAGGTTCCCAACGATGAGCACATCCTCAAACATCCAAAGACACCCCCATATGTAATATAAGGGAAACATAAACCAGAAAAAATAGGGTTAAAAACAGATTCTTTACTTTGCAATAAAACAAATATACAAAGAAACTGCAGCTTTAAAATGTATATTACAACATCTAAAAGTGCTCAGTGAATATAAGTGAAAAAGCAGGAGGCGATCGTACCCAAGACAAGGTGGGAAGACAATACAGTTCACAGTCTGCAAGTAAAGTGGGACTTCCATACAAGAGATGGAAGATGGAGCTAGACCTGGCCACAGGATAGAAAGACGCTCTGTTATGTTGCGCACTTGATGCATTTCGGGTGAATGCCCTGTTTCAGAAAATGGAATTGCTGGGCAGGTGGTTGGGACTTGAGGATGTGGTTTGCATGAAACTGTGGCCTCAAACCCTCTGCAGGAGATTTGCCAGCTCTCCCGGAATACCGGGAAAACTGCCTGTATTCCGGGAGACTCTCGGATATCCCAGGAGTGTCGGCAACGCTGTTTCAGACATGTGAATTTGAGACATTTAGCTTCAGCCCCTACATCAAGCTATTTCACCTCTGGGTTAGCATATATTAAACCCACTGCACATGCTTGTGTACTGCTGACTGAAATGTGTTTTACTATTTTATCACAGACATACATTACATAAGTAACCTTTTTGTTACATCTTTTTATCTTTACAGCTCAGCCCAAATGCAGGATGCATCCAAGCACTACTGAAGATGCTCTACTGCCCTTACTGTCACGGGTTACCCATGCTGAAACCTTGCAACAACTACTGCCTCAATGTCATGAAAGGCTGCTTGGCGAATCAGGCTGATGTGGATATTGAATGGAATCTCTTCATTGGTATGGATATGGATCTACCTTTCTTTTATATTCCTCAGTTATTCATCTTAAAATTTATTATAAGGTCCTAATGTAGAGTTATAAGGGTAGAAAGAATATACTTAATTAGAAGTATTGTTGGGCCGGATTCACAGTCCCGGACATGTTGCACATACGTCCTTATTTTACCGATAATACACTTCTCAAAAAATAAAGGGAACACTAAAATAACACATCCTAGATCTGAATGAATGAAATATTCTTATTAAATACTTTGTTCTTTACATAGTTGAATGTGCTGACAAC
>WWET01000291.1:325979-337483 GCA_011038615.1 Limnodynastes dumerilii
ATATATATATATTTACATTCCAGGCAGTTTGTTGTTTTGAAAACATTTTGCAACAAAAAAACTAAAACTATAGCTGATTATTGTGCTAAATTAGTTCTTTTTTTTTTTTTATAAATTGCAGTAAAAGCTGTTTTTTCTTTTGACAACTTTTCTGGGTGATCTACACACAGACAATTGTTCCAATTCCACCGAGTTAACCTGGAATAAGATCTGCGACAGATATTTGATGTTCAGATACATGTTATGCTTGTGTTGGTTGCCATGACATCAATGTTTCTCAGGTGTTTAAAATTACTATAAGTGCTGTGAAGACTTATTGATCCACTGATAAGATTGTTCCCGGTGCTGGTTTATTGCCGATTTATTAGACTGTCTGCACAATTGACTCATTTCCACTTACAACATCTGTATACCAAGGCATTATGGTCTGGATCTATTTAAAGTAATTCACCCTGCATCTTCTCACTATTCCTTGTTTTTCACTCCTTCTTCACCATAGGTCTAAATTCGTGGAATTATCCTAACTATTATTGCCATTCATTTTAGAGTGCCTGAGTCAGTTCTTTTCCTTGTTTTTGCACAGGGAAGGAGTTTATTTTGTATTTTCTTTTTTAGATGCACCAGTCTGGTTCAGATATTTATACTATAGCATGCAAAGCTTGTAAGCCACATCTGTGTTAGAAATAGGAACTACCAAAGGTATATGACACTTCAATATATGTGCGACATATATTATATTTTAATGGTCCTGCTGATGAAGATTAGCTGTCATGAGGTAATAGCAAATCAGTTATAGATCTTGGCCCAGCAGGTACATTAAATTAATGTCAATTAAACTACTAGTTCTCTTTTGTTTTCTTCCTCTTAAAGCAAACATGGAGGAAAAGATAGGACACAGGAATGAAACAGTTGTGCACGTAGACTTATTTAAGGAAAAAAAGATAATTGTAAAAGGGAAAAGCAAATAAAGTATTAGACTTGGATAACAGAGGATATAGGGGTAAAACTGCAAGGTAGAAATTTAATGGAGAAGTAAAATAATTATAATTTGATAACACTGACAAACATTACATGGTACATTGATGATAAGCTATTTTTTTCTTATACCTTTTGAGTAATTTAAAGAAGGTCTAATTACTAAGTGACCAATTTTGGGATTAAAATTCATTTAAATACACTGCACAAAACACCTTATTGATAAAGTTTCATATATGATATAAATAATTAATCTATTGGAAGTAATTTGGTTAAAATGTGTAAGTTGAACACATATAGCAGTGAATTACTATTCATGTTACTTAACAGCTTCTTTAAGACTGGTGACTTGTGGAAAAATGTAAGTGTCCTGATGATGGTTTTTTCCTTTGTTTACCTTATTCATATGTTTCATTTTTTGCAGCTGTACACCTCCTGGTTTGGTTCTGCCCTCCTACACTCAGGTGTTTCTTATTGTGTTCTTTGACCCCACTGCTCAGCTGTGTCATTTAAACTCCTCACTCACTTCATTCCCTTGTCAGAGCAATAGGTTTCCTTTGCCTTCTGATTTGCATCCTTGAGCTTGCTTGTGCATTCTGGCTCCCTGGTTCCTGGCTGTGTCTAATGTCCTTGGTTCCAGCTATCAGTCTACGCCTTGTGTCTCTGGTTCCAGTAATCCTTGTATATCTGGTTCCTGTTTGTGCCTTTGGTACTTGATATCCTCATGTTCTGCTGATCACTATTATTTCAAGCTATGGTAGCTGTACCTTCATTGCCTGTCTGCACTACTCGTTGGATCAGCTTTCACCGTCCCAGCGTCTGAGCGATTGACCTGAAGGCAGCGTCCTGCCACTCTCCTGCAACCAAGTTCATCTCCACCATCAGGGTCTCTAGTGAAAACCAGGCTTGCAGTTAGACTCTGCACCTCTTGTCCTGGGTTGTCCATTTCCGGTGCATGACAGTAAATGTGTGTGAAAGCTATCTAATGGAAACAAAATATATTGCGTACTTAAATAAATGAGTCTCTGTTGTGATGACAATAAATAAGGCAAAAGAGCCACTTGCCAAAGTTGAACATTGATACATGGTGCCTGCTATATTAAGACTAAGTAACCTTCTTAAACCACTTTCGGCCTTGAAAATAATGTATCCACAAGATGAGAAAAGAAAAATATGGTGAGTTAATTTTGACCTTACAAATATATAAAAGCATATTTATGCACATTTTAAAGGAGTTCTTACACAGATCAAAATTCTGCACCACATAAAAATTGAAAAAAAGGTATAAAGAATACAGTGTAGAAAATGTTCTATATAATTGATATTATGGACTAGATTCACACTTAAGAAGCTGGGGTTTCTAAAGTGTGCGCATGGTAGGTTATTTACGTACTCTACATACCATTTAGTTACGTAGATTAAGTGCGGTCTTTAAAGCACTTAGAAATTTAAGAAGGAAAAGGTGTGTAATGGCAGCCTCTGTCCTTTTTTAAGAAGAGTGGGTGGGGGGAGGGATTTAAATTAGCCAGGTAGGGCGTGGTGAAGGGATCACCATTCGTTTTTTCCTTCTTAAGAAGGAAAATACAAATGGTTAGTTAAGGAAGCCCTATGGCACTCTTAAGTGCCTTAAGTTTCCAAAAACAGGGGCAGGGTGGGGGGCAGGTCAAATGAGTGAAGTGCAAATAATGTTGCACCTAACTCATTCTAATATGTGAATAAGGTCCTATATGTTCTAATATCTGTTTTAGTATCTGTGGGCTGTATGTAGAACTCCGGTCGCATTGCATTTGCAGCCGGAGTTTTCAGCAATGTGTTACTGCGCATGCGCAGTAATTTTGTTACGTAATCTACGTTACTTTTTGCAAAAAAAAACATAAAGCTACAAGATTAGAACTTAAATGTAAAGTTATTACTCTAAGATAACAACTCCTTTAAGAGCATGTATTTGCTATTTCCTTGTATGACTCTGATGGTGAGAGCTGCACTACTAACAAAGTGGTTGTAAGTGGATTGACAGGAAAAATGGACTCAACAGAAAGTGGGTGGAGCAATGAGCTGCAGGGTGGAGTTGAAAAATGTCAAATCCCATGCATGAAATTTTCCTGTCCAGCTGTTAATTTTTAAGGTTAAACTGATTACTAGCTGTAAAATTTCCAGTTATGGCTCTAAGGTCACCTATTTCTGTAGCTGGGTCTGATTTTTTAGTTGACCAGGCTCCAATATTTTTGTCAAATCCTGATGTAGATTGTAATGGTGGTATAGGGCAAAGAATATATAGAAGTTACGACATTTAAAAATGTACAATTTTGGTAAAAATATTAATAAACCACAGCTTCTATTGGAAATTCAAAGTATATTTTAACATTCCTTGAAGTTTTGTGTATGGAACCAGGAGGGGATTTGGTTTATGTAACATACTTTTAAACAAGACAGCTGACTTAATCATGTTTTTTGTTGTAATAGAATACAATGCCTTACTGTACTGCCTGTAATGCCTATAGTTCTGGTAAAAGTATAAGTATTTTACATTTGATTGATTAAAATAAAACATATTTATGTTAACATAATATTTCTGGAAAAAATGTATCTTTTTTCTGTGATTTCCCAGTTACAGATCCTTTTATAGGTTCCATTCTTTCTGTGTAATGCCCGTGTGTGGGTTGCCAGTATGATAAACGACCCTTTTTCGAAAGGACCGTTTCATACCAATGAATGGAGAATAGGTTCGGAAATCGATTGCTTCTGCCTCAAGGAGGAGAAGCAAACGAACTTCCTGGAAGCAAAGACTAGGGAACAAATGGTAAGTATTTTTCTATACTTATCCTAATCCTTACTCTAACCCTCCCCTTCTATTACCCTAACCCTCTCCTCCCCACAGCCTGACCCAAAGACTCCCTTCCCCGCAACCTAACCCTAAGGGCCTGATGCGCATTTTCCCATCTCTTATGATAGCAGATTTTTATGCGCACCTCTATGAGGCGCGTATAAAAATAGAAAAAAAAATTTGCACAAACAGCATCGCATCGCAAAATACCTGGGTGCGATGCTAATTGAATGAGGCCCTGGAATCCCATCTCTGCAGCCTAACCCAAAGACTCCCCTACCAACAGGCTATGTCTTCACTTCCATTCCTCTACTACTTTTAAAAGGGCCATTTCTTGTCAGCAACTCTGTCCTGTATTTCCCCTGCTCACACAACAAGACCTCCTTCTAAATTAGTATTTAGGGTTTCCAGCGCTAAAGAAAAGCTGAAAAATATTTTAGGAATGAGCTCTACCAGCTCATATAAACAAGACAAAAATCGGGCAACCATGGAACAATATTTTTTACTTTTTTTCCAGTGTCCTGAGCTGTGAGCAATGATTGTTGTACCTTTCCTTTAATTGGTTTCCCTCTTGCATGCTTCTTGTATCAGAGCCTTTGTAAATGCAGTCTTTACTTTTACTTTCATGTTCAACATAGTGTTCATCTAGGAGCACGACTGATTACAGCATGAAGCAGAGATATAGAGGCTATTCAAAGGGGGGAAATTTATGGAAGATTTGTTTGTGAAACTATAAAAAAAAACACACTGAGGTAAGTCAACTTACCTCAGGAGACACCCCTTAAAGCCTCCAAAATAGCTGCTTTGGAACAACACCCCCTCTCAGCTGCTGCTCTCAGACAGACACAAGCTCCCAAACAGTATACACACAGAATGGAAGTTGCTCAATCAATTTATAGGTAAATGCAAACAGGTGCATGAAAGGCCGGGGTAATCTGCTAGCCACAGAAACACAGGAAAGAAAATGCCCCAGCAACACTGCCATTAACCAGTAACAGACTATACCATTCTATCTGTAAAATAAAATGCAGAAATGTCCTTTACACATATTTGCGCAAATATATTATAAGCCAATGTCAAGGCCTTTCTCCATATGGTGGTCCTAACTCTAACAATGAGAGTCCCAATGCTGGGTCATATATGCTATAATGGCATATAAAAAAATATGGGTGGGTGATTATGTAGCTGCTTAATAATCTCAAATATATTCAAAAACAGAAGAGGGAGGGGACATAGATTTACAAGGGTTATATGATCAGGTAGTGGATCGAGGGGCAAAGTCTTAGTGATAGTAACCTATCCCTCAGTATCCAAATCAGCCAGTGCAATGACTCTACCAGAGCTGAAACTCTGTACAGCATGCAGAAAGAGACAGGGAACTGGTAAACATGCTAACTAGTAGTATCTTTGCATCTGGTACATAACACCCTCACAGCATGTGCCCCTTTACATTTTCACTTAGTTGGTGCTTGATAAATACTTGATAATATAATTACTACAAATGTGTGTAATAGAGGGAATAACATGTAGAATTTAATTAAATGCAGTGATTAATTATTATCTCAGCCAACTCATGCAGTGAATGGTGACAGCAAGAAGAAAGACAATGTACATTATGCAAATACCATCAAGCTGATTTAAAAAGTGCACAGACTCAAAAAGATTTGAACTTTTTATTGTTATTGAAATTCTTTTATAAACTAGAGAAGTTGTTGAAGTGTGATAAAGTAGTGGAGCAACCAGGGGGGTTTCTGGTTGCCCAGAACCCCCCCCCCCCCTTCCAATTGGAAAAAAAAAAAAAAAAAAAAAAAAAAAAAAAAAAAAAAAAAATCCGCGAAAGGGGCATGGCTTAGCGGACATGTTATCCGGACTGACATGGAGGAAGATGGTCCTGGCCTGTGCTGCATTAGGAAAGCAGGTGGGAATGGTGAATGGGTCACTACAAATACAACAGTGCTTATGCACTGACACAGGCTCTGTACATTGTGTACTGTGCTCTACTAATACATTGTATACTGCTATTACCATTACATCTGTACATTGTGTAATGTGCTCTACTAATACATTGTATACTGCTATTACCACAGGCTCTGTACATTGTGTAATGTGCTCTACTAATGCATTGTATACTGCTATTACTATTACATCTGTTCCTTCAATATAAAACTAGTATTTTACTGTGTGAAAGAAGTAACTTATAAATCACCTATACAAAAAAATATCAGAACAGGACTTGTTACACACAATAATCAATGCATTTCCTTAAAGTAGAATTTTTTATTATTTTCAAATCTACGTTATAAACATCCTGCTTTCACAGAGAACATTAATGGACGTCTTACGTCTTGGCAGTCAGATAGTACGACCATATTTTCAGTATTGTCATTTTACATATGTTTTATTTTTTAAAGTGCCATCATATTAAGTAGATCTTTACAATTTTACACACATCAACCTCTGCCCTAAACTCACACACACACCGACACATACAGACTAGGGGTATTTTTTGCCTCGTGCAGTGTGACAGTGTGGGCAGGTCAGGAGAAGAGCTTGGGCAGGACATGGAGCTTATTTGCTGCGTTTTCAGGCTCTAAAACATTTGCAGCTATGATAATATACCCCATATGTATTACACGCACTGGAAACCCCCCTTTCAAAATCCTGCATTTGCCACTGATAAAGGGTATTCAAAGCAATTTTCGAAATACAATAATCCATTCACCTAGTTGCTACAGTATGTTTGCTACACAGTTACAAAAGGAAAAAGGGGGGTCAGAAAGTACTTTCCCTCTTGGACTTCAACCTTGGATTCAGTATATTTCTACGTTTGTTTAAATGGTTTGAAAAACTGTACTCTCCTACTACATAGAAGATGGTAGTATCAGAATAGCTTCTGCAGATTTCTTAATTTGCAGAGTGTTCCTAGCAATTGTTTTGAGGTCACTCATAAAAGACTCTAAGGTGTATATTTAATGAAAACACTAAAATTATACAGTTTTCTTGCATGTATTAGGTAAATGATAGATTAAATCTGATTGGTTGGTATGAACGACACATCCATTTTGCCTCCTAAGTTTCCCCCTAAAAAGAAAAAGGACAAGTAAAAGTTAAATCAATACAACAAAAAGCTCCCTTGCGCTCAACAAAAGTGGTTGTCACCTAATGGTGTATCCTAGGTCACCCCAAAACAAATATGACAGTAGAAATATCAGGGACAGACCTTCGCGATGTGAGCATACCTAAAAGAGAAAAAGGCACATAGTGCAATACACAGGGTCTCAAGCGTCTTTCCGGCTCCAGTGGATCTATACTCACCAGATGTTAAAATCTGTTTTTAATATTGTGGATTATACCAATAAATGAATTAAACTCGATTTGATAAGTGATAAGCTTTTTACCAGAGGAGCCTTCTAGCTCCCTCATCTGGTGAGTATAGATCCACCGGAGCCGGACAGATGCCTGAGACACTATGTGCCTTTTTATCTTTTAGGTATTCTCACATTGCGGAGGCCTGTCCCTGATATTTCTCCTAAAGTAAAAATTAAACATAACAATCCCAAAACTCTAAGGCAGGGGGGTTTCAGCATGTTCCCCTCAACAAGCCCCCATAGGTCAACTCTTTTGACCTTGGCACTCCCTCGAAACCAGTCTTCCAGCAAAAACACTAAGAACAATTAAACCCGTTCATAACTGCACACCCCAGCACCTGGAAGGTGGCAGATCCTAAGGACCCAACCGCTAGGGGTATGATGTCCTCGCATCAATCCCGGGTTGTGTTTGTTGCCAGACCGGGTCCCCCCTTTCCCCCTCTCAAGTTCCCCCATGCGCCCACACCCCCTTTTTGCTGACCCCCCACTGCTACCACCCAACCATGCTTCATCTGGAAAGGAAAAAATTCAAACATAAACATACTAAAACACTAACGGAGGGAGGGAGATTCTGCAATAAAGAGACTGCACATCCTGTCCACTAGCCTTAATGTAACCTCTTTTTAGCCAACCCCCCACCCCTCTGACCCACCATCCCTATACTTAACAATAATACTCAAAACAACTAAACAACATAACTATTAACCCTTATTAACCCTTGTCCATCTGATGTCTGGTGGAGCACCTGCCTGCCGTTTATGTCACTGCAGCCATATGAGGGCCTTGGTTCTTTAAATATTTATACTTAAGCAAGGTACACAGTAAAGGTTTTATCCAGCATCTTGTCAAATTTATAGTAACAATTCTAGCCCCAACCTGCAGCAAGATGTCCTCGTATACACTGCTCTCAATTTTCTTGTGGATTGTTAAGAAATAGTTTGAATAAATCTTTGTTGCAATGCACAAAGCAGAACCACAAACTGGGATCATTGCTCTGAAGATCGTGTGTTACAATGAAGTTTTTCTACAGACATTGCAACATCCCTGGTCATGTAAAATTAGGATATCCCAAAAATCCAATCCCATGATAAGATGCAGTTTCATATTATTCTGCAGCATCATAGGACAGTGCATACTGGTAAGATATTGGGGCTATGTGACAGTTATCCTGTGATCTGCATGATAATCGTCAACTAACCCTCCAGTGTGTACCCAGCTATACAATGCTTTTATTTGCACAAATACCTGCATTTGCCAGTCAAGTGGTGAATATTCCTGGTTCAACTCTTTTTTTCACAGATTAAACATAAGACTGTTATGTGTTTGAGTTCTACATTCAAAAGCAAAGTATTTTCCTTGCATGGAAAACAAGTCATATTTAATGGCACCTCTCTCACTGCAATATGCTTTCACCCAGATCTTGTTTTGCACTTACTCTTAAACTCTGGATCAGCCCCACAGAGTACTAAATAGATATAAAAGCACAGAACTACAATACATTGCCTAGAATGTTGTTCAAAACATATAATATTTCCCAGCTCCTAGGTTCTATATACAAGGCATAAAGCACATCACTGCTAGGAGGATCAAGATTTCTAGTTTCAAATAGTTTGAGAAGTTTTTCTTATTGTCTTTTCTTTTTTGAGAGAGGTCTCCAACCAATCAAATTCTAATTGCTGCAGAGTGCAAAGTAGATGGTACATAAATGCATAAAGGCTGTTATACAAATGGAATGCTCTAACCTTTGTGGCATATAGTTTAATCTTGCACAAAATGCCAACGTGTTTGCCATTTTCACCATCCTACTGCAATAAAAGAAGAGAACAAATGGATTTTATGCTTCTCTGCTCCACCATAAATTACTTCCAATGACTTAATTTTTCCTTTTTAACTTGCTGCTAATGTACCTAAATGTAAATTTTTCACCCTAACGCAAATTGTCTGGACAAAACATATTCTTAGGCTTTTATGAGTGTCTTATGAAACGGTGAACATTTAATATCCCATGCATGTAATAAAACATTTTTCTAAATCTCCAATTACTCTAACCTACCTAGGAAGTTTTTATTGATTTTTGTCAGCTTCTATACAGCTTAACTTTTCATGTTTAACAATAACTCATGTTTTACAACACACATAAAAGCTCAGCTCTACATTCTTTCATTTTCTAGACATTGCTTTGTATTTCCATTATTCATTTCAAGAATGAACTGTTACCTCTGTTTATCACATTCTTGTAAACTGAGTGCAGTTACTGTCATTTTATTAATAATAAAGTTGGAAATAATATAAGAAGGAAAAGGAGAAAACTTTAAAGTAATGTCAGGTGAAAAAATGTCTGTCATTTGTAAAGGATGTAATCATTTTTTCACAGATGCAGCTATCCATTTGTGATCATTTTTGTATATTCTACATCAAATTTCAGTATACAGCAAAACAACCTTAAACTACCTTACATTCTCTAATTTCAATTTAATTTGGTATAATACAGTGCATCCGGAAAGTATTCACAGCGCTTCATTTTTCCCACATTTTGTTATGTTACAGCCTGATTCCAAAATGGAAGAGATTAATTTTTTCCCACAAAATTCTACACACAATACCCCATAATTACAACGTGAAAAATGTTTTGGGGAGATTTTTGCTAATTTATTAAAATTCAAAAACTAAGAAATGACATGTACATAAGTATTCACAGCCTTTGCCATGAAGCTCAAAATTGAGCTCAGGTGCATCCAGTTTCCACTGCTCATCCTTGAGATGTTCCTACAGCTTAATTGGAGTCCACTTGTGATAAATTCTGTTGATTAGACATGATTTGGAAAGACACATACCTGTCTATATAAGGTCCCACACTTGACAGTGCATGTCAGTGCATAAACCAAGCATGAAGTCAAAGGAATTGTCTTTAGACCACCGAGACAGGATTGTCACGAGGCACAAATCTGGGGAATGGTACAGAAAAATATCTGCTGCTTTGAAGGTCCCAATGAGCACAGTGGCCTCCATCATCCATAAATGGAAGAAGTTCGGAACCACCAGGACTCTTCCTAGAGTTGGTCAGCTGTCTAAACTGAGCGATTGGGGGAGAAGGGCCCTAGTCAGGGAGGTGATCAAGAACCTGATGGTCACTCTGTCAGAGTTACAGAATTCCTCTGTGGAGAGAGGAGAACCTTCCAGAAGGACAACCATCTTTTCAACAATCCACCAATCAGGCCTGTATGGTAGAGTGGCGAGAAAGAAGACACTCCTTAGTAAAAAGCCTGAAGTTTGCCAAAATGCACCTGAAGGACTCTTTTACCATGAGAAAAAAAATTCTCTGGTCTGATGAGACAAAGATTGAACTCTTTGGTGTGAATGCCAGGCATTATGTTTGGAGGAAGCCAGGCCTCGCTCATCACCAGGCCAATACCCTACAGTGAAGTATGGTGGTGGCAGCATCATGCTGTGGGGATGTTTTTCAATGGCAGGAACTGGGGGACTAGTCAGGATAGAAGAAAAGATGAATGCAGCAATGTACAGAGACATCCTGGATAAAAACGTGCTCCAAAATGCTCTTGACTTCAGACTGGGGTTGAGCAGTACAATGACCCTAAGCACACAGCCAAGATATCAAAGGAGTGGCTGTAGGACAACTCTGTAAATGTCCATGAGTGGCCCAGCCAGAGTCCAGACTTGAATCTGATTGAACATCTCTGGAGAGATCTGAAAGTGGCTGTGCACCCAACCTAATCTTGAGAGGTACTGCAAAAGAGGAATGGGTCGAAACTGCCCAAAGATAGTTGTGCCAAGCTTGTGGCATCATATTCAAAAAGACTTGAAACTATAATTGCTGCCAAAGGTGCATCAACAAAGTATTAAGCAAAGGCTGTGAATACTTATGTACATGTGATTTCTATTTTTTATTTTTAAATAAATTTGCAAAAATCTCCCAGAAACGTTTTCACGTTGTGTGTAGAATTTTGAGGGAAAACTTATTTATTCCATTTTGGAATAAGGCTGTAACATAACGAAATGTGGAAAAAGTGAAGCACTGTGAATACTTTTCGGATGCACTGTAAATGCTGCCAACGGTGTAAAGAAAACTCCCAAACTTTAGGCTAATATGTACACTGGTTTTAAAGTTACTGTATATGGTTTTAAAGCTGCCATTTTTTTTTTAACAAAAAAGTGCTATTAATTTTTTTTTTTTATTACATTTGCAACCTAACTGAGCTAGAGAGCTGGGCAAAGTCTTATTGTAAATGTCTTTTAATGGGCTTTTGTATGATATATAACACAGCAACATGTTTCAATAAAAATTTAAAATTTTCTAAATCAATTTTTTTTTTAAAGGC
>WWET01000291.1:337814-350719 GCA_011038615.1 Limnodynastes dumerilii
GCTTGGAGTGTATTTACACTCCCTTACGCCGGCTGAAAGCTACCCTAACTTCAGCCAGCGTAGGGGAGTGTAACTTCGTTGGGACGGTGTTACTACGATAACACCACCCTCCCATCCTCATTACCCTCCCTCCCTCCCTCCGCCTCCCTACACTAACCTGAATGTAGTAACACTGGGGGACGCCCCCTCCAGCGTTACTACGGCGCTGCTACGGACTCCCGATCCATGATCGGGCGTTGCCGTAGCTATGCCGGGCAACATCTACTTTTAAGCCGATCTTACGCTGCTGGCTGGCGTCTTAACACCAGCCAGCGTAGGTCTGGATCAGGCTCATAGACACAATTCTCATATTTTGGGCTCTATACAGCACCACAATGGATTTGAAATGAAACACACAAGATGTGATTTTACTGCAGACTTTCAGCTTTAATTTGAGCGTATTTACATCCAAATCAGGTGAACGATGTAGGAATTACAACAGTTTCTATATGTGCCTCCCACTTTCTAAAGGACCAAAAGTAATGGGACAAACTAAACAATCCAACAATCAAACTTTCATTTTTTAATACTTTGTTGCAAATCCTTTGCAGTCAATTACAGCCTGAAGTCTGGAATGCATAGAAATCACCAAACGCTGGATTTCATCCCTGGTGAGGCTCTGCCAGGCCTCTACTGCAAATGTCTTCAGTTCCTGCTTGTTCTTGGGGCATTTTCCCTTTAGTTTTCTCTTCATCAAGTGAAATGCATGCTCAATCGGATTCAGGACAGGTGATTGACTTGGCCATTGCATAACATTCCACTTTTTAGCTTTAAAAAACTCTTTGGTTGCTTTTGCAGTACGCTTCAGGTCATTGTCCATCTGCACTGTGAAGCGCCGTCCAATGAGTTCAGAAGCATTTGACTGAATATGAGCAAATAATATTGCCCGAAACAATTCAGAATTCATCCTGCTGCTTTTGTCAGCAGTCACATCATCAATAAATACAAGGGAACCAGTTCCATTGGCAGCCTTACATGCCCACGCCATGACACTACCACCACCATGCACCGATGAGGTGGTATGTTTTGGATCATGAGCAGTTCCTTTCCTTCTCCATACTCTTCTCTTCCCATCACTCTGGTACAAGTTGATCTTTGTCTCATCTGTCCATAGGATGTTATTCCAGAATTGTAATGGGGTTTTTTTTATGTTGTTTGGCAATCTCTAATCTGGTCTTCATGTTTTTGTGGCTCACCAATGGTTTACATCTTGTGGTGAATCCTCTATATACACTCTTGTGAAGTCTTATTTTGATTGTTGACTTTGACACATATACAACTACCTCCTGGAGAGTGTTCTTGATTTGGCCAACTGTTATGAAGGGGTTTTTCTTCACCAGGGAAAACATTCTTCTGTCATCCACCACAGTTATTTTCCGTGGTCTTCCGGGTCTTTTGGTGTTGCTGAGCTCTCCGGTGCGTGCTTTTTTTAAAGAATGTTCCAATCAGTTGATTTGGCCACACCTAATGTTTTTGCTATCTCTCTAATGGGTTTCTTTTGATTTTTCAGCCTAATGATAACTTGCTTCACTGATAGTGACAGCTCTTTGGGTCTCATATTGAGAGTCGACAGCAACAGATTCCAAATGCAAATGTGACACCTAGAATCAACTCCAGACCTTTTACCTGCTTAATTGATGATGAAATAACAAGGGAATAGCCCACACCTGTCCATGAAATATCTTTTGAGTCGATTGTCCCATTACTTTTGGTCCCTTAAAAAGTGGGAGGCACATATAGAAACTGTTGTAATTCCTACACCGTTCACCTGATTTGGATGTAAATACACTCAAATTAAAGCTGAAAGTCTGCAGTTAAAGCACATCTTGTTTGTTTCATTTCAAAACCATTGTAATGCTGTATAGAGCCCAAAATATGATAATTGTGTAGATGTCCCAAAATATAAAAATATCACTAAAATACTAGAAAGTGAAGCAAGCACAGATAGCAAGGCAAATTCGAGGTGTCAAGCTTGGCAGATCAGGGAGGAGGGGATAGAGCACAGTGAGAGGTTGAGAGGGGGACACCAGGTGGGGATGGGGTAAAAAGCTAGCATAGGGAGACTAGAGGGTACAGTGTGATGGGGGGGAGTGGTGAAGGAGGGAACAACACTAGCATGAAGGGCCCTGCCCACGTGAGCTAACACACTAAGTTGAAGGGATGAACTTACAGAAGACATAAGGAGGGGAAGGAAGTGGACTGCTGGTGTGAGCAGAGGAGAGGGGGAAGGAAGGAGGAGAAGGGATAGATGTAGGATGCAGTGAGGATATTAAGTGCAGGGGTAGGCTAGCCTGTACAGGTGCTTTCTGAGTAAGCGCTTGAAGACCTGCAATGTGGGGGAAGTTCTGACTGAAGAAGGGAGGTCATTCTAGTGCATGTTTTAAATGTTCCCCTTCCTATCGTTTATAAGATATATATGGCAGATCCTCCAACATGATACATACAATTACAATGGTACATAATGCTCCGCTTCTGAGTTTCCAACCAATCATGTACTAACCCCTTGTCATATGTTAATTTATTTAAGCTAGGTGAGTGACAGTCGGAAGCTCAGGAGTAGAGTATTCTGTACCTAATGGATAGGTAGATAGATAGATAGATAGATAGATAGATAGATAGATAGATAGATAGATAGATAATAGATAGATAGATAGATAGATAGATAGATAGATAGATAGATAGATAGATTTTTATTATATTCAATAGCAAAATATAACTTTTAGATCACTTGGCCTTCAGTAATGAACATACATTTTCCTTACTAAGCACAGTTTATTACTATGTCGTCTTTAGTCTGCTTATCATTGTTTACTGCAATATTGCTTAAAGCAGTAATGAGTCATGTATTGACCCTGATAAAAATTAATATTTTTAGATTAAAATGTCTTCCATGAACGACATTATTTAGCAATATTCTTTTAAGTTATTAAGCAATTGTAAATATAATATGCTTGTGATAATATTTAAATAGTCTGTTTATGTTAACTTAATTATTTCTTTTAATTTACAATAAACTATTTACAAGTTTTAAATCTACATATATACAAAGTCAGCGCAGCACTCTTGTATTAACCAGTAACTAATCATGACATTCTGGGGCAGTTTTTTAAAGGTACGCAATTATACGCACAGGCGGACCAAGGAAACACCCACCAACAACCCAGACACTCCCCTCTCCCGGACATGTGGTCGGTGACTTACGAGTCCTTAGACCACTCTGTTCTTTCCGGGTGTACTTACGTGCGTATATGTGCTCTGTCCGTGCAATTTATGATAACCGCGCCTCCATACGTTCATTTAAAAGCCTACCCCCACCCACTTTTGTGTAAAATTTTCCATACGTCTGATTTCTGTGCGTATGTCCACAAGTGCAATTCACATGTACGTCCATTAGGCACTTCCGTGCGTATTTCCAATGTAAACTACGTACATAAAGTTTCTACGCATGCGCAGTTGATGCGATCCTAAAAATATGCACGGAACTTTCCTCAAAAACGAATCTCTGAATACGGCCCTCTTTCTTTAACTTAAAAGTCAGAGAGATTAGTTTGTATCTATTTAGATTTCCCCATACCTTTCTAGCACCTGCTCTAGATTAACTTACAAATTTAAACAAACTATAAAATTGCAGCCTCACTGAGTCTATGCTGTAGTGCAGATGGGGTAGTCGACCAGCCTTGAGCACCGCAGCCTGCTGACATAACTCCATCTATGTTAATATTAGTCAGTAGAGTTACTCTAATGACACCTGTCATATTCAAATGGCGCTATGGCAATCCAGCTGTACTGCAACGACTGAGGTCCAAATCCGGTGTTTCCAATTTCTAAAATGCTAAACAGAACTAATTTCATATTATGCTTTTATTAAGCCAAACAATAGTGCCCCAATTCATGCAGATTTACTTGCGGTGCTACCATTAGAGGCTGACACCAATGATATCAAATTGTTATCAGAATAGAAAATAATTTATAGTAAAATAAAAATAAAACAAGGTTGCCCAATCTTGGCCAGCAGCAAAGAGTTTTGATCCTAAATATATGACTGCATTATCATCTGTGCTGCTCCTGCATCTTATGTACTGTTGAGGTCCAAGACAAAACCATTGGTGGTATTCTTTGTTCAGGAGTTCCATAACTGAACTTGGCTGGAAACTGTATTGATTAAGGCTGAATCACATGAATGCTGTCATTGCCAAAGTTACTTGGATCTTCATCTGGTTTTCCATCTGTAATTAAGAGAGCTTTTTGTTTATCTAACCAATTGAAATCATTGCAGCTAAAGGTCACAAAGTATGATGGTGATACAAGGCATCTAATTCGGGCTATCAGTTCATTCAGTACCATTCTCCCATAATGCTGCTAAACCTCTTCAGTTCTTAATGTAGATGCACATCTTCAACCATCCCATTTTGACCCTCAATTTTCTTAGCACAAGCGGCAATTGTAGACTTTTCTTTGTAATACTCAAACATGGACAATGCATGGAACAGATAGTCATTGTGTATTGGAAGTAATCCAATGTAGTTATTTTCACAGATCTCGTTTCCTCGTTCAAGCCTTTGACCCCATAAGGAAACAGGTAGAACCAAGTAAACTCTTCTGCCTTCTGCTCATGAGCTTTGTTATCCTTTGTCTTGCAAACAATCTATTTGACGTTGCTCGATACTTTTAATTCCTCCTGAACATTTGATTGCATGAAATTAGTTGGAGCCATCTCGGATGTTTGTACAAGAATTGCTTGTACTTGTGATTTGCATGATTCATTATGAGTGGTATCTATCTCCAAGATGAACTATCAGTGCTCAACTTACAATTATAGTGTCCTATTCTAAATCATATCCCTCTTGCTCGTTATTGCAAGCCAGCATGTGATCTATACCTGGTAAATATCCTCTCATAGGAGAAGGAAATGTGAGCCAGTATAAATAATTGACTAATTCTAAGCACATAGCTGGTATATTTCATATGCAAAGGTTTATAATATCTTCCCACAAAGGAAATGCCTTTCGTGTGTTTTGCTTGAAAGATAAGCTTTCTCAAGGCAGAAAGCTCTTTTGCCCTGGTGTTTGAGTTGCTCCCTATCTCGATATATGCTGTCTTGCACCTTCTAATCAAGCGTCTCGTTGCTTTGGTGTTTGAGCTGCTCTCACTTCTCGCATATGCTGTCTTGCACCTTTGGTAGCTTTTCATTAACTTCAAAAATGTCTTGAACAAAGAGTACTGCTGGACCACGGAAACAATATTGTTTAAATAGTCCATTAAATTTGATTATCTTTAAAATGGAATGATTCTGGACAAGAGACGTTGCTCAGGCTGTGATAGCTATTGAATCACATCAGGTATTGCACTAAGATCCAAGTTGTTCCAGTAAGCTTTTGGTGGTGGTATAGTCTTACTACTGGTAACATGATTATTGCAGTTATGACACAATATTAAAGATTTGTTAGGTAAGTATGCTGGAGATGTTGTGTTGACTCTATATACTGTAACCTGGTTTGTATAAAATTGCTTTGTGCATATTTTACAGGTTTTATAGCAAAATGTGTAGCTTGCTTTTTCAAACATATTAACATTAAGTGCCACTCTTACTTCTGACATATGCTGTCTTGCTCTTTCTAATCAAGCTTTGTGTTGTTCTGGTGTTTGGGTTGCTCTTACTTCTGACATATTCTGTCTTCCTTCTTCTAATCGAGCTTCGTGTTGTTCTGGTGTTTGGATTGCTCTTACTTCTGATATATGCTGTCTTACTCTTTCTAATCAAGCTGCTCGTTGCTCTGATGTTTGAGTTCCTCATCGGATATATGCTTTCTTGTTCTTTCTAATCGACTTTTGAGTTGTTCTGGTGTTTAAGTTGCTCTTACTTCCGACATATGCTGTCTTGCACCTTCTAATCGAGCTGCTCATTGTTCTGGTGTTTAAATTGCTCTTACTTCCAACATATGTTGTCTTGCACCTTCTAAACGAGCTGCTCATTGCCCTGGTGTTTGAGCTGCTCTTACTTCCGACATATGCTGTCTTGCTCTTTCTGATTGAGTTTCGTGTTGTTCTGGTGTTTGAGTTACTCTTATTTTTGACATATGCTGTCTTGCACTATCTAATCCAGCTTTTCATGTCTCTGATGTGTCTTGCTGCTGTTACTTGCAACATATGCTGCTTTGCTCTTTCTAACTGTGTTTCTCATTGAGGAGTTGGTTCGCCATGCATATATTCACAACATTTTTCTACCCCTATTTGCCTTGTTTTATTGTCTTCACTTTAGAGCTTCTGCTGTCACATAAGTTTCATCTTCTGCAACAATCTCTTTCATTGTGTTGTGGTTTCCTTGTATTTGCCATTTTTAATCCCGAGGCGTGGGTCTCGTTGACAAATGAGAGGCGCAATTGGAGGCACATGGGATTTGGTGACCAGTGTGAGGCGTGATGCGAGGCGCACTGGGTGTAGTGAAGAAAGCAATACTTTCTTTTGGTAAGTTTTCCCATTCTTCACAGAAAAATCTTCTCCACTATCTCAGGGTGTCTATATCTCTCCTTAATCCCTCTGTCTCTTAGACCTCTCAGACTCACTTTACTCTCTTACAGTCTTCAAAGGATTTCCTCTGGATGTCTCTCTCTTCCTTAAGGTGGGTACACACTACACTTTATTTCTTACGATCCAATCTCCAATCCAATTTTTGTAATTTTTTTGGAACTAGCTCCCACTTTTTTTTTTTTTTTGCCGATGCATCGTTCATCTGGAAAATTAAGCTGTCTATAAAATCTTTTTAAACAATTACACGACCGTTTCACACAATATCATTGATCGTGCATGCCTAAAAACTTCATCGATATAGTGTGAATCGGTCGTATAATCTTTTGATTGGCCTGATTATCGTTGGAAAAAGTGTAGTGTGTACCCAGCATTAGTCTCAGCCCTGCCACACCACCATCTTATCTCATGCTGCAAGCTGTAGCTGTGTTGCTCCCTTGCTCCCTTTCAGAATCTCCAACTGCCATTTTGTAACTGCTCCTACACATGCTCCACCTCCCTACTGCATGCAGATTGATGTTCACTGCCAAAATAGGAGCACACGCTGGTGCTACACTTCTATTTTGCTGTTTCTTGCTCAGAGAGATGAAGATATTATATTGTCATCGGAATTGTATGTGTGCAAAGTTTCAAGTCGATCAGATATGTGGAAGTGGGTCGAAATTAGCTTACAAGATTTCACCCTAACAAACTAACTAATGAACTGACAAGTGAAGTTAAATAAAAGCTTGTAAAAAAAAAAAAAAAAAAAAAAAAAACCCCCCAAAACCAAACAAAAGAATACTCCCCAAAACTTCAATTCACTGAAGCCTATGATGTAACCTTCTGAAAATCTGTCCACCCTTTGAAACATGCAAATGAATATGTGTAGGCAAACAGAAAAATAATGCAGAAAACAAGGAAAATAGTGCAGAACACAAGGCAAATAGTGCAGCACACAAGGCAAATAAATAGTGCATTACATTAGTTTGCATGTTACAAAGAATCTATTATTTTTTATAATTAATTTTAATTGGTTAAATGTGTGAGTTGTTTAGCTATATTAAAGTCTTAAAATGTATTAAAATTAGTGCCTGGGAAATTGAGTTAAAAAACCCTGTATAATTTTGCAATTTTCTCTAATCTAGCCCTATTAGTGTGCTCCATTTTATCTTTTCCAGGCACAATTTGTGTGCTCCTTTCCCTTTTTCACCCAACCCCTCTGCAGAATTAAGTGATGGCTTTACAGGTACAGATGTTTTCCCTTCCAGGAATAATGTATTTAAAGGGTGTTATATATTTGTGATAGTTGATGCGTTATAACAGCATGTTATACTCCATATGAACTGAGATTGACCTGCTTTCCATTGGGCATTATTTATTCAGTACATTTTTGGTGAATCATTAATTATTTACAAATAAAATTAGCAAAGAACAAATCTCATAAATCAGGACACATTTGAGAAATTACAACTCTTTGCAACTGAATTTATTCTATAATACAATTCAAATTTCTAGTTATTAATACTTATAAAAGTATATGTTTCAGTTATGCATATAAATAAACAACTACATTTATAACATACAAAAAGAAAACCCTGTATACTTCTACTGGAAAATATAAAAAAAATATTAGAGTTTTTTGCTTTTAGGTTGTATCCCTTTTAGAAGATCCTGACAAAGACAAAAAGCTATTAACAGTACAGATCAATAGTGTAACAAAGCCTAGCATAACAAGAAAGATGAAGCAGACAGGAAAAGGTAATTAAAACGCTTTAGCATCAATTGAAACCCCCAGTAGATGCTACAGTAAAACATGCTTCAGGGTTTTTTTGAAGATTCATTACTTAAAACTTAATTTTTAATGTTTCAAAACAAGTACACAGTATTTTAATTGATTTTTGTTTTGTTGTATTTCTAGTTCTGTTTTAGTTAAATAGTTAACTACAATATTATTTTGTGCATGTTCACATTTAGAGGTATATAGTTAGGAACTAAGGGCCTGATCCATATCAATGCTTGGGTGCGATTTTACAACGGGCGTAAGCATAAAAACAGCCATTTGTACTTACTGCGCATGTGTAGGGCAGATGTTACGCTCATGTTACGCTTCGAAATTCTGAGTGTATGGGCCTTGTTCGTAACATCGACATCGTCGAGGGGGCGTGTCTGCCATACGAAATCCGTAAATATGACCCGAGGGAGGGGTGAGGCATTTAAATCGTACAGTATGAGTTTGCTAAGCATTGTAACTACGCAATGAGCTTACGGACGCCCGCGGTTACGATCAGAAAAGTTAGGGTAGGGTTTGCTGGCGTAAGCAGGCAAAAGTAAATACGACCAAGGGGAGTGCCTATGGGAGTACATCGTAGGTACGAAGAGCGTTTCATGAGCATAGGTCTGGATCAGGCCCCAAGTCACTTCTTTTCAGCTAAACAGGAATAACAAACTATCAATTTCTATGTGCAGGTAAATTCATCAGAACAGTTATTATTATTATTATTATTATTATTAATGAAAGTAATGATAAACATAGTAGTATTAGTAATAATAATAATAATAATAATAATAATAATAAAAATGATAATAATAGGCCTGCAACAGGTTACAAGCAGCAAAATTGTATGGAGGGGAGGATACATAGATTGCGTATATGCTGTCTTTTAGACCGCATATGCGCGATCTACATATCAAAACAAAACACAGATTATGTACAATAGCTACTACGCATGCGCAGTAGCTATTGTTCATTGAATTACATCCGTCTATGGAAGACGGACGTAGTTCTGGATCCGGCCCAATGTATGTATTTTAAATAAAACAATATATATGTATAAAACTACTGTGGGTCATTATTTATAATATTTGAAACAGTTTGACCCATTTTTAATATTGATTGTTATTAGTAATATGGAGGATCTTACGTTAGATGTTCCACTGTAATTTTAGCTAGTATTAAAATAAATACAGCCGTGTTACCAATAGCTTTTTTTTTTACTTATCCGAATGCTTATCTTATGGTCGCTCCTCCACACTGGCTGCAATCTGTTAGAGATGGAAAATCTTCAGCTATAAATATATATTGTTGTGTATAAATTAATAGCTCTGGTTGCTGAACTTTAAGCAGCTAATAGATTCCATTTCTGTCGCTCGGTCTAAATTACAATGAAAAAAAGCTGGATACACACTTAAGCAATTATGGGCCTGATCAAATGATTCCAGACCATTTGGAGAGATATTGCACACTCCCACGATCTTGATTTGTAGTGATAAGAACGGTCACTTTGGATGATTTGGTTTTATGAATGTCCTAAAATCATGATCATTGATGGGAAAATGTCAGAAAGATGTGGATAGTGTGTACACAGGTACGACTGTCTGTCTTATTTTTCTGGCATGCTTTTATGCAGCATAGGCAGATATCTGCACAGCATGTAAGGAGCCAGGATTGTTTCCGCAAATGATAAGGGGGCAAGGATGGTTCAGATCTGCTGATGGATTTGTATAGTGTGTACACATAAATGGGTATGGTCATCGGGAATTGTAGTCATCAGTGAAATTATAAGAGCCACTATGTCTCATGTATGATCATATAGTTTTAGTAGAATAATGAATTTGGCTGAATTGTCTCTGTATCTCCCATTTTTTTAACATTAAAGTAATATTACCTACAGATCTAATCATTTTGTTCATGTTCAGGACCCATTTGCAAAAATGTTTTTGAAAAAAAAAAGAAAACGGATGTTTTAGATGTGTTTCAGTGACAAATTTTTATCAGAATCTATACATCTTCTTTGTGATTTTTCTAGAGTGCAAAAAGCAACTGTAATTTCACAATAAGATTGATTGTATTTTAAGACAGACTTTTACTGTTTACTCTTCATTTTTTGTGTATCTTCAATACAAAGTTCAGTATCAGATTTTTCTGTGGATTTTTAGGGCATTTTTTCCCTATTATAAGCTACCATTTACATGTGATCTGTTCTTTTATGTATTTGCATGAGAATATAGGATAGCTTCTCATATGATCTTACTGAAGTGCTACAGAGCCAAGTTGATTAGATGAACATAAAAGCTGTATTGCTGTCCAACACTCAAAGTTAATTAGTTATTGTTTAACATTCATCATTGCGTTGGCATACAACACAGGTGTTTGTGTTTTTTCTCTGTAATAATTGAATAAATATAAGTCTGTTGGGGAACCAGTTGGGCAAGAAAATTTGGATAAAAAACTAGTCCCTCTTCAGACCCATAGCAATTTGAGTTAGGCTAAAAGGAAACATGCTTTCATACCAGTGACCTACTATATATGTTGTTGTGGCAGTTCCTATTTTTTTGTAAATCAAGAAAATAATTGTGTTTCTTCTTTTGTCAAGGTTTAAAGTGACCATGAAGTGTAATATATACTGCAAGATAAATTAAATTATATTATTTTGGATTTATATGTTGGTGACCATTACATTAAATATGTTGTGCAACAGAAATAACTTTTTTGTAATGCTATATAACTGTAATATCCCAGACTCTTAACACAAAGATCTAATAGCCAGGCACATCTGATAGAGGGTACATACTGACTGATTAGCAGGGCTATCTCCCCACCGCCTTATACCAATCCTAGGATCAGCATAACTGTGGTCAGATTGTTCAGAAATACGGTGTTTTAAGACCTTTTTATTGGTGCACAGACACATTAGTCCATGCTATACACTGCATGGTAATCAAGCTGATTTGGATGAGTAAAGGGGAATATCTAATGTACATCGCTTAGGTATAGAGAGTGTCTGACATGTAATGGACAGTTTATATTTCACAATGGTAAATAAACTGATGCCCCAATGTAATGCTAATTATATAGGTAACAGGGATGATAGGTCCCAAGTGTGGAGAAAAACTGTCCGATATATGTCCCAAGGATGACTGACATACAAGATGTACACAGCATGTAATGCACAATGGCATACAGGAAAATCACAAAGGCTCCTAGGAATGATGCAGAAAACAATAAACAATATAGGGATTTATATGTCCATATGTTTGAAAGTTGCACAAAGACACTAAGTGCATACATATCCGCTCAGATCACAAACTATGGTAAGAATCAAGTCACTTACAGTTCATGTGGACAGGCCGTTACTGCAGGGTGTAGAGCGGTTGAAAGTTCATGCAAGAAGTTCCCACACTAGTGGAGTTCTGGATTGACTGGGTTTAGGCATATAAAGGGTAGATCCAGAACTACGTGTGCTGTACGTTTATTCGCGGAGCGTATTTTCGAGCACGTAAGTTTTATTCGCGTAGCGTATTTTCGTGCGCGTAAAATCGCTACACTCCCCTCGGCACACCCTTTGCACGGGCGTATTTTGTCAAGATATGCTTCGCAAACCCTACCTTAACTTTTTCTAACGTAACAGCGTACGTCCGCTAACGGACATATAGAGTACGTGAACGTACGCCGCTTAGCACGCCCATACTGTACACTTTAAATACAAACCTCCACCTACTTCACGTAAATCAAACGTATTGTTGTCGCACGTAAAATTGGCACGCCCACACGTAAGTATTTACGTGACACATACGTGAATATCCCATACGTTCACAATTACGCTACGTGAATGTGCGTATTTTCTATGGTGCGCATGTGCAGTGCATTGTAAACTGCGATTTTACGTCTCCGCCACGCGTAAAATCGCTTCGAAGCGTAGTTCTGGATCAGGCCCATAGTGTGTATGTCAGCAAGGGGTGTTGTTCGGCGCTGGGAATGTCTAATACAGTTGGGAGGTTTTTGGAAGATAGGAATATCCCGGATGGTTCTGGTGTTAGGTACTGTTTGGACCTAATTTTCCATTAGGAATGTTCCTAACGGAAACCTCCCAACTGTGTTAGACATTCCCAGTGCCGAACAACACCCCTTGCTGACATACACACTGTATGCCTAAACCCAGTCATCCATTCACCTGGTAGGACGGTATCACTACCATAAGGGGCGCTGTTGGCTGCAGGCCCAGGGTTCTCAGCACCTTAACATCTACCCAGATCCTTCCTCAGAATCATGGTCCTTGATGCACTTTTGAGTTCTAGATTGAAGCTGTGGTTGTGTCCCTCTCCTCCGAGTGAGCTGTAAGGTCCGTAACAGCCTCACTCCCGTCAGTGGCCTCAAGTGGCCGATTTGAAAACACTGAAGCCGGGTTCCCACCGTAGTGGGAAATGTGGAGAGGAGACAAGAAAATGATCATCCATTATTGCCAGAACCTTTGCATTCTGTTGAAGATCTATCCCCATAGCCAGGGCCGGCGCGACCCACTCCGCGAGGGGATGCGGTGCATCCCGGCGCCATGCTGGATAGGCGCCGGACATCCCCCGCT
>WWET01000291.1:353038-376969 GCA_011038615.1 Limnodynastes dumerilii
TGGGAAGAAATGAAAAGCGGGAACAATGTGTTATAGAGATTGTTAAACAGTAAAGTGCTGCATAATATAAACACCTGTTCATAGATAATAAATGAACGGTACGGTGTATGCGTGTATAAGCGCAGGGCTGCTTTAATGGCGCGGTGTTGGCTACAGTCTGCTGTGTGCACTAAATGCTTTGGGTCATTAATGAAGCTTCATTGCCGGAGTCGTGGAGCTGACTGACTCCCCCACTCTCTATGGGATGATTGGAGTAGACAGGGGAGCTGTCTGTAGGGGCAGGGGGGCAATTACTCTCCGCATTGTTGTGTTTTTAATTATTTCTACCAATAAAAGAGGCAATTTGTCAGTGTCAGCGCACAGGGATTGGGAATATAAGGTTTGTAATGGATTATCATACACAGAATGAATGACCCCTCAATCTACTCATCAGATATAGGCACCGACCCAGACTTAGGAAATAATGCCAGAATTGTGCTTATTCCGCAAAGTGCGAGTGCAAGGGGGAGGAGCTAGGCATGGTAATTAAATATACATACAGTACATACACACACATACATTCATACATACACACACATATATTCATATATACACATACATACAGTGCATACACACACATACATTCATACACACACACACACACACATATATTCATATATCCGAAATCAAAGTAGGGTGGTATAAATGTGGGTACGCCATACTATCACTTCTGTAACTGATTTAATTGAAAAACTGTAACTCTCTATTCACTTCCATTATTTCCATACCGCCTCATTGACCACTGATACACACACACACTAATATTTAAATCAGTCCCTATTTGATCCTTAGCTTTTTTTTTATCTTTATTTCGGCTAGCCTTCCATCTATCCCAAGCATGCTTAAATCGCTCTACTGTTTTAGTCTCTTTCAACTCTGATGGGAGGCTAATCCACTTACACACTACTCTTTTAGTCAATAATGTTCCCTCACACTTTCTTTAAATCTACTATCCGCCAGTTTCAGTACATACCCTTGTTCTAACCCTTCTCTTTTTCTGAAGAATTACAGGATGAACAAAAAAAAAATCACTCCACAAGGCTGTATGGGATGAGGGAGTGTTAAAAAAAAAAAAAAAGGATAAAAGAAATACTTGTTTTAAATAAAACTATTCAGTGTAAATATGCAGTGTAAACCATTTCCTTTGACCAGTTCAGCTACTGCCACACAAAGTGGTATATGGGGATGTCAGATAAACAAACTAAAGTCTAAATACATGAATATTCTCATCAAGATGTATTGTTTAGGTAATCATACATTCAGCATTTGTGCCATTGTCATAGATTGGCAAGAAGAGTTTTTGGTTTTCATGGTAATGGATGTCCATATTTTAGCAGGTATCATAGCAACAGCTTTTTATGTGATGAATTGGCTGGCACACTTGAGAGGTTTATCATTAAACTTTATCGCAAAAGAAAAAGTAAACACAATGGCGGCCACCCCTAGAAGACTCATTGCACAAAATAACTCCATTTACCTTAAAAAGTTGTGTGAACTGGAGAAATGAGCTAACACACAAATAAAGAAATATCAAGTGCCATTTTCACAGCAGGAGTCTGGGAATTCACCCACATGCTTTCTCTTTCTCACTCCATGATTAACATTTTTCCCTAAACTGTTCAGTTTTTTTCCCCCCAGCCGATCTGATTTAATTTTTCACTTGGATGAAGTCAAATGGTTCCATTTGCATAGCGAGGATGAAGTATGCATGGGTGAGCCAGATGAATTGTGTCTTCAAGCTTGCTGCCATACCTGGGATCTTAAGATCCTCCTCTTAGGATAAGTAGGTACACGCCAGAATTTCAAGAACTGCTATATGTCATAAACTGAACTTGTTATCACAAGTGTAAGAAACAGATTTGCATTTAACAATATCAGCGAAGAGTCCTCAGTAACTGAAGCTCTGACCATTTTTTTTCCCACCGAACAAAGAAAGGGGAGTTTGAGGCATTGTTACTTATAACTTAAAAACCACCAATCTTTGTTTTACAAAAATGCAATATGTATTATTACTATCATCGATTTCCATGATCTACACTAACCCATAACTGTTGGTTTGTTTGTAACTAAGAACATAATTATTCACTTTACCAGAGCAACATTACTAGACCTATTATTTAGTGCTAATCTGAGTTTTATAGCAAGATAGCAAGTCATACGGACAACTGTTGCATTAAATGTTTGACCTTAAGTGAAGGTCACAATACTTCCATACACTGCAATCTGATTGGCTGAAATAGTTGCACAGAAATGTTTGGTCATTCTGTGGCCGACATAAGCAAACCTCAGGACCCCAGCAAGAGGATATCACATTTCAGTGATATTTTACTATTTCAGCTATTTGTGTGGTCTTCCTCATTTTTTGCTTAACTGAAACTATATCTGTCATAATCCCAATAAACACTAGATGGCACTAATTAATACAAGGATAATACGTACTAGGTCTACTCCTGTGATAATCTATTATATATGTTTTATTTATTTGTATGAAACCAGTTACTAGATGGAACCAAGGTGAATAAAGCATATAGTAAATTTAAAGGACAGTGGTTAGGTTACATATAAAAAGCACTTACTACAAGGACTGCAAACACACCTAACACAAAACAGTGAAATATATTATATATATATATAAACTCCACTCACTTACATCAAATGGATACAGAATATTAGGCAATTTGCATACCATATAAACTCTAAACAATCCATTAATGCTAAACAAATAATTTATAACTGTGAAAGTGTAGCATAGACAAACAAAATATACCACATATTTGACTTTATTGACCTTCTTTCATTTGATACAAATTAATTATTATTATTATGTCTAATTAAAAATGCTAAAACACTACATTTCCCATGATACTCAGAGAGCAGGCAAAGTGCAAAAGGTCAGTATCCCCAGTGTTGTATTATAATGACAGATAAACAGTGCACCAGCTTTATCACCAGGTAATATTATCCCTGGGGAGAAGTCACCAATTCACATCAACACAAAAGAGTTATTAAAGATGAAATGTCTCTGCATTGACAATGAATGCAAAAAAGAAAGCGTCCCGAGGGAAGGCTCTGTTTCCTCATTTAAATGGAACGGCAAATCAAATTACTCTGATATATAAATAAATAAACCTTTTCATCAATCTCCTCTCAAGCTTGTGACAGCATTCATTAATGAAAGCAATCCATTGTTTAGCTGACAAGACAGGCTAATTAAAATGACCGTATGACCGTATGTAGAGACAACATACAGTAGAGGCTCCCTCCCGCACAGACATGTGCAGAGAGGAGACCTATCTACTACACATAGGAAGGAGAAGATCGCATTCCAGGACAGGCTCAGAAACAATATTCTGGCCCTCTAAGAAAATTCCTCAAAGGCCTGTTGTGACACCAAGAAAGCAAATAGTTCTGTGTTTCACTGAATTCTAATGAGCAACAATATGTATTTACACTTCGATGTAGACATAACTGTCAGCCGTCTCCTACAGCAGGATAAAATATGCAGAACATTTACAACCAGCTGTTATCTTCCAGTGGCAGGGTTACCTCCTCTATAATCCCTGGCGACCAAAAGACTATGATTTTCCCGGGGGTAAGTTATGAATGCAAGATGGGAATGTCATAATACACGGTTTGATGTACGATTATTGGAGAGTACTTTGTCAGCTTGGTTTAAACCTTACTTCAAATGACATTCCATAGTTTCCAACTCTCTCTGAATATCAGGGAGACTCCCTGAAGATTGGGTGATCTCCCTGACTCCCTGAAGTGTTTGGTAATCTCCCTGATTCTAATTTCATCCATTGAGGTCTATGGAGATGACCAATTTCATGGAGGCCAAGATGTAATGAAAGAATCTTGTTAATCAGCTGCAGCGTCACTTTTAGCTTTTCTATAAAGATAGTAATGAAAGTATTCACTGACAATTTAATAATCAATAAATACTGACATTTTTATTGTAAAATAGTTTTCCTGGCAGTGCTAGATACACCTATGGGTGGAGCTATTCACAGGACACACCTCTTTGGCGCTACAGGACACACCCCTTTGGTGCAGCACCTTGATAGTGCTCTTACAATCTCCCTGATATTCATTTGCAAAAGTAGGCAACCATGGTTAAGATGTTAAAGCAATTATAGCATGGACTGCCTATGTCCTGATGTTATGATATGCAAATTGCATTCTTGCTGGTGTCAGTGTTGTATTTACCATAGCCAGGATTCCTCCTCATGCAATGTATTCATCTCAGCAACATTTTTTTATCTCACCTTTGTTTACTTCTCCTGCACTTCCCATGCACATAAGGAAATATGGATAGCAAATTCAGTACATTAGCTTCTGCAGCGGAGGCTAACATACAGAATATGCTATTTATTCTGGCTGTAGTCCTGAATTTGCAAAGATCAGTTTGCATTAAACATTAAAAACATTAAATTAATCATTTATAACATGTTGGTGTCTCAGATGGTCTATGTATATGTCCTCAAATAGTCCTCTTGGCAAGAGATGCTGAAGTTCCTCCTTGTAGGATATTTAATAAATGTTGTTAAGGGGTCAATCTCCAGTTGTTCCATGCTCCCTTTCCATTTTCTCCTGTAGTCTACTTCATGTCAACGGAGAACTTGCTGCCATGGTGATATATTGTGTATATTGCATCCCATCATTTTTTTCTTTTGTTTTTAGGGGTTTTGGGTCCCACAATGTTCATAACATGCTTGTAGATGGGAAAGTGTAGACTACTTGCCTCTCCTTCTTTCCCACTACTTACTTCTCTCTCCCCCTCCCACAACCTGCCTCCCCTCCTTCTCTCCGACTACATACTTCTCTATCCCACCTCCTACTACCTGCCTCTCCCCCTTCTCTCCAACCTCTTACCTCTCTTCCCCCTCTCCCACTACCTGCCTCCCCTCCTTCTCTCCGACTACATACTTCTCTATCCCCTCTCCCATTACCTGCCTCTCCTCCTTCTCTCCAACTTCTTACCTATCTTCCCCCTCTCCCACTACCTGCCTCCCCTCCTACCTGTCTACCCTCCTTCTCTCCGACTACTTACTTCGCTCCCCCCTCTTCTACTACCTGCCTCTCCTCCTTCTCTCCCATGACTTACCTCTCTTCCTCCTTTCCCACAGCTTGCCTCTCCTTTTTCTCTCTTACTGCTTGCCTCTCCTCCTCATTTCCCACTGCCTGCTACTCCTCCTCCTTTCAACCTACCTGCTTCTCCCCTTGTCTCCAGTTACCAGTCTTTCTCTCTCCTATCACACTACCTGTCTCCCTTCTTCCTCTCCTATGATATGTCTCTACTTCTCTACTTTCATTCATCATGCCTATCCTGCTCCTCCCCCACTACATGTCTCTTCACGTTTCTCCATTTACCTACCTTTCCCTTTCCTCTCCCACTACCTGTCTCTTCACGTTTCTCCATTTACCCACCTTTCCATCTCCTCTCCCACTACCTGTCTCTTCACGTTTCTCCATTTACCTGCCTTTCCCTTTCCTCTCCCACTACCTGCCTCTCAACTTTCTCTCCTTCTAATTCATCATGCCCTTCCCCAAAGTCTCCCACTATATCACTGGTTAGTTGATAGGCTGTTACCTACTTTTCTTGGTATACAACTTAGCAGAGAGCTTCCATTTAAAGAATCCACTACACAGTAAGAATATTGAATTTTGTGTTTTTCGATCTGTTCCTAATTTATATTTATGTTACTCATAGTTTGCCTCTTGGTTCTTTATTAAAGCAAAACATTGTGACATATGTTATGAATATCATTTACAGAATGCATTTTACAGGACTGAATGTGGGAGGATGGTTAGGAGTAATTGACTGCCTTTTAGATAAGTGTAAAGCAGCCAAGTATTTTAATATGACATTACTGTGAATATTAATATGACATTTTGCCAGTCAAAATGTTTTCACAAAATTGTCTTTGATAATAAAGTTTGGTCTCAAAATAGCTCAGGATGTTGAAGCTGGCTTGGATTCAGCACATATGGCTGAGATTGTGTGCTGTATAAACAGGCATTTGTATTAGTGGCTCCCAAAACTCTCAGCACTGCACAATGTACCTGGTACCAGTGTGCTCATAACTATGCTAATCTGAAAAACAGTATTCAGCTGATTTGTATTCTGAATACATCTAAAAACTATGTCAGTACAATCCGCCTGAAGCTAGTACTTTAATATCAATGGCAAAATTTTTCTGACTTTTCCCCATTTTCGGGCAATTTGTCATATAAATGTAATTTCATTTAGCACTGTAAACATGGCTATAATTTAATATGGCTGCTAAGCTTTCAGATTCAATAACCCTAAATTAGTGATTTTTCATCCCACACATTGATTGCACATCTCCTTATCTCCCTATTTATTGGGCTATTGTTTACTGCAATAACCACTTGGTAAATGAAGACCTAACAAGCAACAAAGGACCAGATCCAGGCCCCTGCAAAACGTAGCAAAGGATCTACATTCTATAGATAAATAATGGAATACTAATGGAGCACTTTCCAGACCGTATTCACACTTAAGAAGCAGTTGCTTCTTAAGTACAGTCTTTTCCGTAATGACCTTCTACGCATGTGTAGTAGGTCATTAACGCAATCTAGGTACCCCTTAGGTACATAGATTGACTCCGTGCAGTCTTTAAAGACCGAACGGAGTAATTTGGTCAGAAGGAGGCGTGCTAATGCTGCCTCGGGGAGCTTTTAGTTAGAAGTGGGCAGAGGAAAGGATTTAGGTTAGCCGGGGAGGGCTTTCTCCATGTGTATTTTCCTCCTTAAGAGGGAAAATGTGCACTGTGACTTAAGGTTGCCTAAGGCACTCGTAAGTGTCATTAGGCACCTAAAGCAGGGTGGAGAGGGGACCAGAGAAGTAGGTGCAGATACATGTGTATCCACACCTACGGGTCACACACACGTAAGTGTGAATCCGGTCCTCCATTAGTGGGGTGGGATTAGCAAATCAGGTACACAATGTACGAGGGGGAAGTATGGTAATTGTACATTAAGGGCTTGGTTAAGCCCATTCGTGCATCCAGATTTACAGGTCTTTCCCATTTTTCCTGGGGATGGGTCCTGATGGCAGAAATCCTTGCTTTCAAGGTAAGTGCTCTACCCTTGCACACATGGGAGTTAGGATCCCACAGCCATTGGAATTATCTATGAATAGTTCTGCTATATACATATATATTTACATTGCTCATATAGGTTAAACAATTGAATGTATACATAGATGGGATGGAATCTCCATGGCATGCAGTCAATCTAATCCATTTTTACTTACTGACTTCATTAAAATAGAAATAGAGCAACAGAGAGAGTTCAACATAATCAAAAGCAAGAAAAAGAAGCATACTTAGTATTCTTTTAATGTCCCACCGTGTTCTTGCCATTGCAATTAGCAATATCTGTACTATTTACTCATGCGTATTAAGCTAAATAACAATAATGGAAATGATCAGTGTATTTATTCAAAAGTACTGTGAGTAAAATGCTGGAAATACTGGTGCACCCCAAGAATTAGGGTGACAGGTCTTCTGTGTCCTTTTTAGCATGGCTTTGTGCTTCTTTTCATTTTATTTTTTAAAGTTTGATGTTAATGTAAACCATCAATTGCATTAAGGAATAAAAGCTAATTCTACATTCATGCCTATCGTAACATTAGAAAACATCTATGATGTGTACTGGCATTAAAATGTGCAATGCTGTAACAGTGTACAAAATCCATACACAGTACAAATTATACGCAAAATAACCTCAGATACCAGTTTAGGTCTCTGGTTAGCTTGCTTTACAAACAGTGCCTTAGCTTTTCATTAGTGAACATTTAAAATGAAAGTAGTCCATGTCATTTCTCTTTAGCAGCATTTTCCAAGCATGCATTTGGGCAGCAAATATTTACTATTATCTTTTATAAGGCGCCACAAGGTAGCTGCAGCGCCGTACAAAATAAATCAAAATACAGTACAGACATACAGGGCAGGGATGGACAGCATAGTACATAATAAAATACAATATAAATATAAAAAATATCACAAATATACAATAAAGTGAAGCAAGCAGAGAACGCAAGGCAAAATGCGAGGTGTCAAGGTTGGTAGATCAGGGAGGAGGAGATAGAGTGCAGTGAGAGGTTAAGAGGAAGCCACCAGGTGGGGATAGGGTTAAAGGATAGCAGAGGGGGACAAGAGGGCAAGAAGTGAGAGGGGAGTGGTGGAGGAGGGAACAACACTAGGATGGAGGGCCCTGCTGACATGAGCTAAGGCACTAAGTGGGAGGGATGAACTTACAGAAGACATACGGAGGGGGAAGGAAGTGGAGCGGAGGAGAGGAGTAAGGAAGGAAAAAAAAGGTATAGATGTAGGATGCAGTGTGGATGTTAAGTGGAGGAGGGGTAGGCTAGCCTGAACAGATGCGTTTCGAGTGAACACTTGAAGACCTGCAATGTGGGGGAGGGTCTGACTGAAGAAGGAGGTCATTCCAGTGCAGAGGTGCAGCATAGGAGAAGTCCTGGATACGGGCGTGAGATGTGGTGATCGGTAAAGAGATCAGACAGCGCTGGTTAGCAGAAGGGAGAGGGCGGAAAGGGGTGTGCATGCTGATGAGGGAAGAGAGGTAGGGAGCAGTGGATGAGGAGATGGCCTAAAAGGTGAGGATAAGGAGTTTAAAGAGAGGTCTAAAGCGGACAGGAAGCCAGTGGGGGGTTTGACATAAAGGAGAGGCCAAGGTAGAGCGGCATGAGAGGAAGATGAGCCTGGAAGCAGCGTTGAGTATAGATTGACGGGGGGGAAAGATGGGTGAGCGGGAGACCTACGAGGAGGAGGTTAAAGTAGTCGAGGCGTGATATGAGTGGATGAGGGTTTTAGTAGCTTCATTGGTGAGGAAGGGACGGAAGGGATAGGAAAATCCATTGTTGCATATTGTGACTATAGCATGTTGCTTTTTGATTGGTCTATTTGTGAATTTGTGGGATCCTTACATCAAATAACTATTAAAAAAAAATGTGAATGTAGCCAGGGCTTAAATTATACTTGTCATGTAAAATAAAGTCATATAATGTCAGTCTTCATAATTAATTTGGGGCTTGGAATAGTATTTTAGAAGTATCAGTAGCGTGATCCTTTACTGCTACAAATTGAGTTTTTTTGTAAATTTCTTTTTTTTTGTTGTATTTGGCCTAATTCACTAATTTCCTTAGACCATTGACAAAAAACATATTAGTATTTTTGTATACTGATACTGAAAGTAGAGGTAAATGTAGGTAGATATGTAGAGGTAAATTACCCTTTTGCTACCAGAGACTTGTCATTTGTACCACAGATGGCTCTGACTTTTAAGCTGGGCACACTCTCTATAATTTTCAAGCGAATCAGCCAATATTATATATTAATACTATAATTGTATAGTGCGGACACTGGGCCAATTTCTTAGAGAGGTGACAAATTGGACCAGAAACACTTTGTACTGTAGGGATGGCACAATGCATCAGAAGATCTGCCTGAGTTTTGGGAAGTTTGCTCAGGCTACACAATTTCCCCGTTTATCAGATCATTTTGTCAGGACCTGGAGAAAAGCATGTGCCTTACATAAGTCTCATTAAACTTGCATACGCTCATTGATTATATGATAGATGGCAAAGTTTAAGTTTAAGGTGGTACAGACATTTTGAAAGTTTAATACAAATGTAAATGGTCAAAAATCAGGTCACGCATGTTATCCAAGCATGCTGAAAAAGAAGGCATGTAATTGCATGTTTCAATTATTTTCATAAATATTTTAAAAAATATATATATTTCACTGAATTTATTACACATTTGATACATTACAAACAGTTTGTAATGTTGATACTGATAAATGCCATGTTCCAGCTCTTAACGCAATTGGTTTTGAGACTTGAATTCCTCATTTCAAAATTACCCTAATCTTAAAAAGGTCAAATGGATTTTAAGAGCTTTCTGCACTTCTTTACAACATCTTCTTGTCAAGATTAACAACTTGCAACTCATATTGCAAGAGGAAGCACAATTTACTTTCAAGAGCACAATCTGTACAAACAATGTGGTTTGAAGAGCTTTATCTATTTTTCATGCTCCACTGTCACGGTTTAATGAAAGGATATATCTAACTGTTCGCAAGGCAAAATGTCAACACTATTTACATGCAAATATTTTAGAAGTGTGTTTGAAGCAATGAGGCTAGCTTTATATCATACTTATATCACTGAAAGAATACATAAAAGCCTCAGAAGGTAAAATCTAAATCTAAGTTACCTTTCCATAGTGCCCATAAATTAGACTGCTTTAATTTCAAACCTGTTTAAAATGACTGGTCTATTCATTCTAAGCAACTATTTCTTTCATAAGTCATGTTTAGTTTGCAGTCTGTATTTAACAGTGGCTGCTGATCATTTTTTTTTCAGGTATAAAGAAAGGCAATCTGCAGGAAGACAAGCTGCACCCAACCTAAACACACGATTGGCCAGATTAACTAAGATGCTGGTTTGGAAAAATGGAGATGTTTGCTATAGCAACCAATCAGATTCTAGCTCTCACTTTCCTATTACATAATAGAATGTCAGCTAAAATCTGATTGGTTCCTATAGACAACATCTCCCTTTTGCCAAACCCACAGCTTAGTAAATCTGGCCCGATGACTGTTCTATTTCTATCCAAGTCCATAGATTAACTGCATTTCCATGGAGTTCCACCAAAATAATACAAAAATAAATGAATATATAAAATGGCCAGAAAAGAGTAAAAAAACCCTGCATTAGTGTTGTCAGCCTAGCACTAGAAGCCTCAATATTGAGCCATATGGTGATGATTTCACCTATACTAATACTAGGATTTACCAGCCGATAGACACTATTACGGTAATTACTACCTATGGGCCTGATCCAGATCTTGCAGTTTTTTTCCGATCTGGAAGTCGGCACGGAAGAGGGGAGTGATCTCCACTGTCGCTCCCCTCTCTCATGGAGTTCTTGAGATTTACCTACTTGTCCAGAACCCTACCTTAACTTCTCCACATGTATTTGTGTCTATCCGATTGCAGATCCGTGCAGAACTGCTTACCGGCACTTCATTTATATGCCTATCCCCGCCTGTCATGCACAGATGTAACGTTAAAGGGGTCTTACCTAACAGTAATAAATGAATATCATGCCCTATCTATACATTTTCTTACAATTTAACAGCGGCCCCTTTCCTTCTAATTCTTTTATGAATGTTGAAGGAATATAATTGTTAAGATTATCTGTCATAACCATATTATCCTCAACAAAACTCCCACTCTCATTTTTTAGTCTTACAGTATTTTTTATTTTATTTCATTTTTATACCTAAAAAGCTTTTGTCCCCTCTTTGTAATTGAGTGGTGCATTTTTTTCCCAAGTTTGTGCTGCCCTGATAACCTTGTTAGCTTTATTCTGCTTTTCCCTATCATATTCACTAAAGTCCATCTCTTTTTTGTTTTTACTGTACTTGCTACCTTTTTTGTAAACTATATTATGCTCTAATAAGTTTTGTGCATCCATTCCCTATACACACATAAAAAAAACTGCATGCTTTATATGGCACTTATATTGTCGCTCTTTTATTTATTAAGTTGTGGTTATAGTCCCTGCATATTACACATCAATCCTGTCTCTCCAAATCCATGAAATTACACAGCAATCCTATCACCCCAAATCCATCACAATACATAGGGCTCTATTTACACAGTTCATTTTGTAGTGATAGTGGCAGCTTTTAACAGAAAACTGCCACTATTACTTCAAAATGATGTTTTTCATATTTACAAACCTTGCTATACTATACTATACTAACTATAGTTTCCATGACGTTGCAGGACTCTTTCTTATCGCATCGCCGGCTCGTTCATATGAATGGGCGCCGGCTTTTACGCATATTTATGCAGTGGGGAAGCGGAGTTTGTCACTCCGCTCCCCGTGTAAACCTAACGCTCAGCTCAGGCTGGCGTTAGGGAGTTTTAATTCACTCCCTGCGATAGGGCTCTAAACTCCTCCCACCAAATCATTTGATTGGTGCAGAGGAGGGGTAAGTCGCATAAGGAATCATGCTGATTACTTCATGCATTTTGCAAACTCCCTGAACCACCAATCTTCCCCCCCCCTCTTAGATAGATATGAGATAGATAGATAGATATGAGATAGATAGATATGAGATAGATAGATAGATAGATAGATAGATAGATAGATAGATAGATAGATAGATAGATAGATAGCTCAATCTTATTTATCTTTTCATTGGTGCTTCAGTGGATCAAGGGGGGGAAAACATTGGTGGTTCAGGGAGTTTGCAAAACGTATGAAGGAATCAGCATGATTCCTTATGCGACTTACGGAACATGTGCCGAGTTCATAGGGTGCATGCACGTCTATTTTACAGCATCGTCGGCGCTTCATATATGAATAAAGTGCCGACGATACTGCAGCTTCATTCGCAGGACTTCGAGAGCCTGCGCAACGATAGGGCATTTTTATAAATCTAGGGAGGGAAGTGTCCAGGCTCGCTGCGATGATAAGCGAGCCTGGATCACTATCGCTCTCCAGATTTATATGACGTCTATAAATAGAGCCCATAATGTCAAGGATTTGGAGTGATAGGATTAGTGTGTAGTTTACACACCAATCCTGTCACAACAATTTAAAGGCGATTTTAACTGCACTGTTTTTAATCTTGGAACATAAAACCGGAGAGCACCAAGTTAGCTCACTTGGAGCTCTAGGGCTTGGTTTTCAAAGTTGTCCATGGCGCACTGTCCATATGTTACATGAGACTATACAGGAAAGAAATGCAGGTGGCTGATGTGCAGGGTAGACTTGTTTTCAAATTCTACTGTATTTTGAGGGATATGTCCCTGGGGTATAGTAGCCACTTAGGACCAGATTCACATCTAAGAAGCCCTTAAGAAGTGCTTACTTGCGTAAGTTTCAACTTCCTCCTACACCACTCTCCCAGTTTTTTAACTTAAGAGTACCATAGGGCTTCCTTAACTTCTCTTTTTTTTAATCTTTGTTTATTTTATTAACAACAGTTTACAGTATTAAATCGTCATTGAAAGATAAAATTGTTATATAATATCATTACAGAGCAATGAAATATTTCTCAAGATAATTAAAAAGAAAGAATGATAGGCATGGTGGATATTACAGTAAACAGAATCCGATGAACTATTGAGCTTAGGCTATGATGGACTTGTAATTTGGCGAGACAAATTATATTTTAGCGAAATTACTGTTGAGTTTTTTATTTTTATAGGAATTGTAGAATAAAAACAGGGAGAGATAGGAAAGAGAAGGAAGGGGTAAAAGTCAGTATTCTCATTCGTCAGGGGGAGAACTAATAGAAGAAAGAAAAAAAAATGAAAAATTGTAACAAAAATATTGTAAGAAGAGGCCAGAATCGAGCAATGCGAATACTATTCTTAAGAAGGAAACTAAGCACGGAGGTTCAGTCAGCGCGCCATCCCAGGCTTTTTAAAAATGTCCCAAGGCTGCTTTGGCGCGCCTCTTCTTTCTTTATAAACTACGTCCACACCTAAGTCCGCACATACGTAGTTCACTATGACTACGCATGCGCAGTAAAGAAATTCTTATAAAATAGGCACCTAAGAAGCAGCAGCTTCCTGGCTGGGAATCTGGCCCTTAATGTGCACACTCATCATATTTCCAATTCATATCATTATTCAATTATATGAACTGGTGAAAATATTTTTTATAAGGACAGCCACAATGTATAGATTGCAATACTAAGTCATATCGTTTTTGTAGTAACATATGTAGGATCTCATTAATAAAACAATTTATTTACTGGCAATTGTAAAAAAAATCCAGATTCGAAAGTAATTTCAAAATAAAAGCAAATCTGCAGCTGGGCAATACCATGTATAACTGCAGCGTGGAGCAACCTGATCATGTGCTAACAGAATTAGTTGTGATGTCTTGTTGCTCAACTCTAAATTACAGTTTAAAAAGAGAGTTGCATAGTATTTGTGTGCATTAAGAAAAACCAGACAGTATTTTTTCATACATCAATAGATTTACACCCCTCACATTGCAACATGGTTGGTCCAGATGCATTTTTACACATTTTGGTGCAATTACTTCTTACTCTGGATAAACCCCATAGCATATAAATACATGAGCTCCAAAGTGCAAAGAATCACATAAATAAACAGAATGGAATACATTCACAAATAAAATATATTTTATAATACTCAGCCACCAGATTGTTGCATGTTAGACCAGTCAGCATACACTAATACACTACACTAATACTCAAGAATTACATAGTAAAAAAAAATCAGCAACCCTATCTTCCATGATTTTGACTGGTGTAGCTGTCCTTCCTTATTTTATGTTATTTCCAGATTTTATAATGCACTCCCTACCCCCAGCTTACCCCCAGCTACCCCTTATAAAATACATAAAAAATAAAAATCAGTAAAAAAATAACTGCAACTCCAGTCCGTTAGTCGTAGTCATATGGACAACACTGGCTGTAGCGCTTCTTAATATGACGATTACTGCAGGCTAAAGCTGTTCTTTACTGACAACTCAGTGAAGTGAAAGACAGCCTAAGTCTGGCAGTCACCTTTATTACATTTTTAGTTTTGATCATGTCTGTTGCATAGCACCTAACAGAGAACCCCTGGTATATGTGATATTTAAGGAAGGTATGGACATAAGCAAGAAAGACAGACAGCTTAATAAACATATTAAGAACTTTATTATATTTGATGCTGTACCTAGATATTTAAAGTTGTTTATACATTATGTTTGTTTCAGGTTTATTTATTATACCTTATAGATATAAGTTATATTATGAACACCTTATGCAGAGGTATAACACAAAAGGCCTCAATACAATAAGGCATGTTATATTAAGGCCTCAATATAACATGCCTTATTAGATGACATATATAAACGATTTTGGATTTTATTATAATTTATATTACTGTTTGCTTTATATCATCACTAGGCATCATTTTGCCTTTGTTTTTTTTATGCTATCAGTGACATAATTCAACCCCTAATTACAATAATAATAATTATTATAATAATAATAATAATAATAATAATGGTTTTAGTAACCAGCGCTGTCTGTTCCTTTTTACATTTTAAAAATAAAATATACATAAAATTAAAACAGCTATGAAGCAGCAGAAGGCACAGAACATCTAGAACATTTATTTTAAACATCATTATTATGGCACAGCATTAACAGTAACAGTGATATTGCTGGTCCCTCTATAAAGTTACATACAGTGGAGTATGAGTGAGTCCTTGAGACATCTCACAAGGTGGCTGAGATCACTCTCGCAGTAGAATACTGAGGATACAATGAAAATGCAGACAGTTGATAAAGCACAGGCAGCAGACAGCAATCCTATCAGTAGGTTGAATCAGAAGAGTAGCCCAAGTGCTGGATATAACACAGACAACAAGGCTACCTCTACTTTTCATTAAGTCATTTTTTGCCTCAGTTTCCGACTTCACAATTAGCATTGGCCCTTGGGTATTTCCTACAGCAAAGTCATTGAAATGGGATAACAAGTGATTGGTGCCATTGCTTTATGTGTCTTAATAGAGATAAAGGCACTTCAGGTATTCTTGACTTACAGCGAGATGATATTATGTCTGTTCCAATAATTCAGTCTATTCTGCATTGTCTATTTCACAAAGTGCTCTTAAATTGTGCAGGATTTACTGTTTAAGCAATGGATTACAGACACAAGCCTGTACATGAATAAAAAGAAAGATCCCATCTGCACTGTCTTATAGTCAATTTGTAGTATAGGAAATAGCACAGTAAATGAAATGATTGTACGGCGGCAATAAAACAAAAAGAAAATCATGTACTGTCAAAATTTTTATATTTTACTAGCAGCTTAGGAGAAATATTAGAAATGTGTCAGTTCTACACAGAGACACATTGCAGATTCCCTTCTTCCTATGTTACATATGGTATAAGTCATGATAAAGACATTAAACATCCTCAATCACATAGTTCTGTGTGTTTTTTATGATGTCAGAACCCAAATGACCTCTTTATTATTGTTATTATTCAGAATTCCGATCCCCAATTACTATGTGTTGTATTCAGATTACAGACACTTTCCATACTGTACATGTATTAGAATGTGTTCCAACCGACCCACAAAATATCGGTTTCAAAAGAGGGTGTTTCATTGTAGTTATTGTACAGTGTAGGAGTTCCCTATCACTGTGCACCAATCCGGAAGTCCATACTTCAGAGCAATTTCTGAATACTTCAGTTATAAAACTTAAGTTAGACCCTGACTGTCAGTGGTTATCACGTGAGTGCTTTAAATGCAAATTGTCTGAATAATACATTGGGATCTCAAGCCAGCCACTCTGTCATTACTGTATTGCAATGTGTTGGAATGCACAGTGCAAAAAAGCAGCAGCAATCTGATTAAAAGTTAAGTAAAGTCTTGATGCGGTCTAATAATATATCAGATTCAGATTTCGTAGCTGGGACTGTTTTCCATATGTTGCTACAGACTTCCAGCACAAATCTGGATCCTCAAGATCTAGATACCAGTGCTAGAAGTCAGTCTGGTGGGGGGCGAGACAGTGAGAGGGAGGAGTTATTTAAATCACACAAAAGAGGCTTGGCTAGGCCCTTAAGTACGATCCTCAGTTAAGTAGCGGCCATTATAAAGTGGTATTAAGTTAGGATCCTGCTGGTGGAAAGCTATAAGTGAAAAGGGAGTGTTCTTCCCTCGCACTTATGTAAATTAGTAGCACACACCTGTCCAATAACATCAAGTAGCTGAACAAGTTTCATGACGTGACAGAACATGGTTTAATGTGATTTATGATTTATAGAAACAAAACAAATAATTTATTATTTATGGATACCTAAAATCTGGCATTTATGAGTTACAACAAATAGGCAGTTTGTACAACCCTCGCTTCTCATAAATAGTCAGCTCCAGAAAAATGAAACACAGCTCCAGAAAAATGAAACACAACTCCAGTTACTTACTAATCTACTTATTTCATGATATTTACTTATATTTTCAAAACCCGAATCAATTATGCTTAAAAAAAATATATAAATAGAAAATCAAAATGTGACAATAATAACTGTGATAATAACTTTCTTGTATTCTTTTCTGCTAACTGATTCTGCATAAATAATGAGATATTAAAGTAAGTTATACCATGTTTCAGTTCTGTTTGAAAATAGTTGTGGATATTCTCACCCAGTCAGTACAACAGAACCTGGCAGGTAGCCCAGACTTCTGTTGCTTTCAGACATTGTTGCACTGCACAGTTTATGCTGATTATTTTCAATACCGTGTCTAAGCTTAACAAGAAGCATAAAAATGATAGAATTGTTTGAAAAAATTATTCTTAATGCAATGATTAAATGCAGACTGCACATTGTAATGAAATGAATCTACTGAATACCTCATTGCAGTAACACTGTAGCATAACTAATACAACTACTGAAAATCGCTGAGTAGCGGGTAACACGTCTCAAGAAACACATCTGCTAAGTGGGCGTGGGGTAAGCGTTCTCTGAGAGTTGGCGAGATCACCGAAAGGTTCTCTAAAAATGTACCCAATGCAAAAACAAACTCTAATATGAAAATAGGAGAGGATTTCTAGAATAATAACGCCATAATATAAAAAGAAAAAGCTAATGGGCCCCATTCAGACTTCCAAAAAAAAGGGTGTTTTCCGATCACGTGAGACCGGACCCAGAATTTGAAAATTAGGGTGAATAAGGAGGAAAGTTACACCTGGTCAAAACCATGTTGAATTGCAGGGGAGGCAAATTGCATCTGTTGTAGACAGTATTAGCGTTGAGATATTTTAAAATTATATTCTATGGGTGCAAATTTTACTATGGATCTGCTGTATAATAGAGTCTGTGCCTCACCCTACAATGGAGGTTCTCTCAAAATGAATAATGTAAAAATACAGCGCTTCAAAAAATATAAAAGAAAAAGGGAAAAGGAATATATACAAACTCTATAAAATATATATCAAATTTGTGTGGTATTAATGAAAGGTACCGGCAAAAACAAAAAACAGTAACTTTTATTAATTAATTAATCACCATATATTCATTAAAAATCCTTAGAACCTGGATCAACAGTATTTTATGAGAGCAACTTATTCACAATAAAAGTGCACATATAAAAGGAGTTATGAGCTTACATATAGTATATTAAAGGGATTAAAATCCCCACCTGTGTCCCTAGTGTCCATGTTGGCTCACAGCACTTATCCGCCACTCATCGTCGGCTGATGGAATTGAAGCCTCCGGTTACCCACTTCCAGGTCTCACACTTCGGGTGTCTTCCCCACTCTGATTTCCTCGCCTTAGCTCCAATCTTTCAACCAGCTGTAATCTTAACAGTCTTAACAGGAGCAGTCCAATAGCGATTTATAATACTTTTGAGGTTCAGATTCTCCCAATTTCCCGTGGGTGGGCAGACCCGGGACAAATCATCCACAGTCTTTATAAGTAATATACGTATCTTCTCCAATAGTACAAGCTAAGATATGCTCTCTCACATTAGCTAGGATCCACACTATCTCATGCTCTCTCCTGCTTAAGCGGTTTCAAAGCTTTTTTTGCATTTCCGACATGATTTCTGAACAGATCTGCGAGATCCAGACTTCTGTATATTTTTCTACTTCCAATCCGCTTCTGACATTGAAACAGTTGCAAGTTCAATGGGGTTTTATAGTAAAATTATACAGTATTGGTGTCCCTTGCTGTATCTATACCTACCATATAAAGTGAGGATGGATTGAAAAGGAATACATTCTCCAGTTCTAATTCCAAAATTCAGACAGTGGAAAGCTCATTCATGGCTATCTTGTTTTTTTCATTAGAAACTTTTACTAATGAATGGGTAAGTATGTTGAATTTTATTTACCGGCTTACTTACCCATGAAATGTCTGCTGCAAATCCGTCGCACTGGACAGGACATGTGAGTATTACAGGGAGTCTATGGGTAGTCTTAGGGTTAGGTTATGAGTAGGGGAGTCTTGGGGTTAGGCTGTGGGGAGGGGAGTCTTAGGGTTAAGCTGCGGGGAAGAGAGTCCTAGGGTCAGACTGTGGAGAAGGGAGTCTTAGGGTCAGGCTTTGGGGAAGTAAGTCTTAGGGCTGGGCGCGGGGAAGGAAGTATTAGTGTCAGAATGCGGGGAAAGGAGTCTTAGGGTCATGTTGCGGGAAAGGTTTAGGATTAGGATAAGGGTTGGTGTTACAGAAATACTTACCATTTGCTGCAGAATCTTCGTCCTTCGTATGATCAATTGCTTTTCCTCGGCAAGGCATGAGCAATTGATTTCACAGCCAGTTCGGAATTGACTGGTATAAAATAGCCCTTTTGAAAAAGGGCCATTCTAACCGCAGACCCACACCCATTAAAAATGTAAAAGTAGGGGGTGTGATTTGGAAGTCCATGCAAGCGAGAGGAGTAGCCTCCGATGCCCTTACATGGAAGGCTGGATATAGCAAGGCTCAGCAAACAGTATTTTCTTTATATATTTAAACAGTACAATGATATTGCATCAAACAGATAGACTCTTGTCATATGGGCAAGAAAATAAAGATCTTTTGCCAGCTCACAAGCCGGGGGTTTCATCAACACATAGATTAACAATGCCTTTCAGAGAGAGCTTGTGTAAGAAAATCAAGTAGAGGTAAGGTATCAGAAGGGCAATGGAGAAAATCAATAAATAAATGGTGATATGTTTCACAAGGTGAGGAAAGCAAAGCAAAGCAAAGCTGTACTTAATTGTCCAAAATAGGCTCATTGCTCATGTTACATCCTGTTACATACTAATCAAAGCTAGATACATTTTCAGTAAACAGAAAATGAAACCTATCCGCTCACCAAGCAGAATCTCTCTTCACTGAGAGTAAATTGTTAATCTCTTTATTTGTGGCAAAGCAATATTTGTAGCACATAAATCAAGAGCAGAATTGAAATAGTCTTAAAATGAGTCTCATATTTAACACAAGTAGCATCTTTAAAAAAAACAACTTGGAAAGCCTTGCTAATCTTATACATTTAATTTATTTCTTATAAATTTCATCCAACTAAGAAGCAGCCAATAATTTTATTTACCTTACATGTGCCAACATAATATGAGCAGAACGTGCCAAGTTATTTCCATTCCAGGGACACTTTCCTACTTTGGCAGCTAATATAGTTACGTAACATGCAATGCTGAGTCTGGGGCCCTCTTCAAGCCAGGTTCCCTTCTCCTTCTAAGTTTTTGGTCATAGAGGGGTGAATTAAAATGTGTAAGTAGTTAGCAGCGGTGATACAGCGGTTGCAGTTCCCGCTACAATGGGCTGCTTTCAATAATAGAGACAACCGAAAGTTCCTTTTCAGCTGTCTCTATTTCGAACAGGGAATTCTATTCTGGGAAGTTCTGGAATTTTTTCATGAATGGGTGAATGTGCCGATCGGCATACTCACCCATTCATTTTCGCTGACTGCTTCGGAGAGGTGAATAACCTCTCCGGGGACTCTTAGTGTTGGGAGGTTAGGGTTAGGCTTTTAGGAAGGGAGGGTTAGTGTTAGGACCATAAAAGAGGAGGGTTAAGGTCAGACTGCGGGGAGGGGTGTATTAGGGTCAGGCTAGGGAGAAGGGAGGATTAGGGTCAGGCTGCAGGGAAGAGAGGGTTAGGGTTAGAATTAGGGGAAGATTTGGGGTAGTTTTTAGTTTTACCTTTCGGATAACCATGTTTGGTGCTCCGGGGATCGATTGCTGTGCCTCATCTGGCTAGTAGAGAACGATCCGATCAAATTAGGGCCATTCTTAGCGGGGACCCACACCCATCCTGCAATACCCCCCCTTGACCCTTTTTGTCGATTTGTACATGACTACAAGTGACACATGACATAACTGAATAGCTCAAAAAGTATTCTTAATACATAAAATAAATGACATATCTTATTATACTTGAATGATAAAGAAAATAAAAATAAAAGATAAACTTAGAACATGATAAGAAATGAAATTAACTGAACAACTGTAAGTAATTAAATTGCATAGTTGACTATAAAATTAACGTTTACTACTATTTTATCCTTACATGTCCGTGCTTAAACTATCAATGTATCCTTTTATAATTGTGGCCATAATAGGTATCCCCATTGCAAGGACAGTAGACATCATTCTTCTTATTTTACCTCCTACTTGTTTATCTGCTGGCCCAAAACTGCCAATAAAGTAATACTTAGGGCCAGATTTACTAAGCTGTGGCAAAGGAAAAGTGGGGATGTTGTCCATGGCAACCAATCAGATTCTAGCTCTCACTTTTCTATAACATACTAGATGATGTCTGCTAAAATCTGATTGGTTGCTATGGGCTAGATCTCCTTTTTCTCTCACATCTTAGTAAATCTGACCCTTGGACTATTACACATATATACAACTAATAAAGATTAATAACTGATTGTCCAAACAAAGGGTTTAAGAATAAAATATTTACTAAAGAATAAACAGCAACCAAATGAAAGCCTAAATTTGAAAAGAATAAAAGAATAATGCAAAGTTGACTTTACACAATTATAATAATTCAACTGTATGATTATTGTACATTTAGCAGTAATTGTGAATTCTTATACCACCTCTTTATGGCTGAGAAGCTTCATAAATATATTTATTACAAAATAGCATTTCTCTTTACGAGATTTTTAGGGTATAAACAATATTAATTGATTGAATTATGGTAATTAGTGTAAATTTTGTATGGCTACACTCTATCACATCAATAATACCATACACCATCAACTATGTTTTCAGCCCTAAGACTTATGAAACAAATAACAGCATATATCCACACACAATTCTGCAACATTAGACCTAAGCGGCCTATTCAGAAATTCTTACACTGATTTTCTATTAAGAGTATAGGGATAACATTAGTTCTCATTCCTCGTTCCTATATAAATCCCAAAGTACACTTTTTTGCACTGATAATCAATATTTGTCTTATAAATTTCAAATCACAACTTTCTCCAAAGCTAACATTTCTACATTTTCCACATACATTCAGATTTTATTGACTAATGGTGATACAAAATAGAGTTATCTCTATACTGTATGTTATTGAAATTTGAGTGGGAGGGGGGTTGTTCCCAAACCAGACCTATATTGGCTGATTCAAGCTTGATTTATTTAAATTTGACTGTCATGTCCTGGAGTCTGACCTCTCTCTACTGGAAGCATTTTTTAAGAATGGTAATAAAAGTGATCACAAAGGAGGGAGAAATTTTCACTACAGAAAATCTGTGAACAATTCAATTAGTGATGAAGGGTCGTATTCTCAGATACATTTTTACGCGGAGTTCCGTGTGTAATTTTACGTTTGGAGTAACTGCGCATGCGTAGTAACTTTATTTAAGCTATTTACGTTGAATTTACGCACGGAAGTCCATTAAACACGTGCTTGTGAATCTCGCTTGGGGACATATGTGCGGGGGGGGGGGGGGGGTGTGAATTCCGTACGGACAGTTATGTGAAAGAGGGTGGGAGGAGGCATTTAAATGACCATTTCAGGACGCGGTTAGTTACATACGCACGTACGTAAGTATTATACGCATGTAAATGCACACATAGAGATAATGGTGCCCTATGGAGGCGGAAGTCACCGAAAACCCGTCCGTGTGAGGGGAGTGTCATGGGTGTGGCCTTGCAGCGTACGTGCATATAATTGCGTACCTTTAACTAACGGATCTGTGAATACGGCCCAAAGACTGCTATTACTAAACTTATAAAAGGCATAAAAGTCATAAAAGAGAACTAAATATTTAATATCAAAGACATTTTATATTAAATACATTTTATATTGTTTTTACTTTCCAAGAAAACCTCACATAAAAGAATGAAATAACTAAGAGTATGTATCATTTTACTTTCTAAAATGTAATGTGTGTGTGTGTGTGTGTGTTTATATTTTCAATGTTGAATTTATTTACATGAGCATATTTATAAAGTGTATTTTCATTTTTAGGACAGGCAGCAACTTTTGTCCTATTAAGGGAGAAATAGAGCATGGACTTGAACTGGAGACGGATACATGTGACTGTTCCATTGACTGTAAAGTTATTCATGTAATCGACCATGAAAAGCTCAACAAAACTGAACAGAGGGTTATGGAAGGGAAATATCCATAGTTGTTGTAAAAGCTGAAATTGTTAGAAATAAATGAAATACAGCAGAAAAAGAAAATGTGAACATTATGGACCTTTGTATAAGTTAGTAACTAAATTGAGAGGTTTCTGTTCATGTACAGTCTACATACCATGTGTTGATGTCATTTATGCATACTAACTATTCACTTCAGGGCCAACTCATGAGATCCACCATTTTGATTTTGGCTTTTCTATTCTTTTTCATTCTATCTAGCAATATCATTTGGTCCTTTTTCAGTCTGATCACCAGCATTGCAATGTAAACTTTGTGTCAATGTTGTGGTACTGAATGCTCTTTCACATATTGCTTGTAGAGATGAGCTGTTCATATTGCTTTAAATCCGACATATCTGAATTTGGAGGATTCAAATCGTGGCGGAATTGAAAAAGAACCAAAAAGCCATTTGCCTGGAAATGTCAGATCTTGTGGTTTTGGATTCTGCAGAAGGAGATCTCTCGTGATTTAGCTGCCCTTTTGTGATTGGCCTGTTTTGGAGGCTTTATTAGGCACTCCCTTGTGATTTTGGAACCATTTTAGCTAGGAGAGCGTAGGGCAGGTTTGTAGCTTTGCTGTCTGTGACAGGCAGAACTGTTTTGTATATATATATATATAGAGAGAGAGAGAGAGAGAGAGAGAGAGAGAGAGAGAGAGAGAGAGAGAGAGA
>WWET01000291.1:383155-396598 GCA_011038615.1 Limnodynastes dumerilii
GAAGGGAGGGTTAGGGTCAGGCTACAGAGAAGGGAGGGTTAGGGTCAGGCTGCAGGGAAGGGGGGGTTAGGGTCAGGCTAGGGAGAAGGGAAGGTTAGGGTCAGGCTGCAGGGAAGGGAGGGTTAGGGTTAGAGGAATGGAAAGGGAATGTTAGTGTTAGAATTAGGGAAAGGGTTGGGGTAGTGTTTTCCACTTACCTATCAAAGCACTGTGTTCGGTGCTCCGGGGATTTAAGCACTACAGTTAGGCACTACAGAAGGGTGCAACACCAGTCCAATGATGTCAGGAAAATGGGTGTGGCAGAATGGGAAAACCATGCATGCACAATAGCTCATGGCCTATGTGCCAACTATCAATTGGCAGAATTCATGTAGCAATACCTCCCTAGCTCATTACTTGAACTAACTTTGACATTATAGCTAAACACAAAAATGACATTTTCTTACAGGAAGCGTAAAAGTAAAATTTAATCTTCAGTCTCCTTCAATGACAAGCAGCACACTACAGCCTTCAAACAAAACTGTTCTAGTAAAGAAAAGCAAATGAGCTGTCACTGCCCTAATATCCCTGGCCAAGGTCCTGTATTTGCATTTTTCAGCACATTCCTGGCATTGTGGAGACAGTAATAACTTTCTTAAAATAACTTTCCCTATCCCTTTCCCACTGCAAATAAAAGCAAGAAAGAGCGGTCAATCTTCTGGAGCAGTTTTTAGAAGACACCTGTTGGCAAAAGGGAATTTTGAGATTATTTTGTTCAGTAGAACACTGGCTTTGTTACATACTTTTTAATAGGTTCACTAACACTTTTAATGGAGATATTTAGCATATATATTGGAATTTTTTTTAGCAATCCACTCACATGAATTTTATGTTTTGATGACAAATTTAGTATTTGCACATTGTGTCATCTCAGATAACACTTGCATTTATACGAGTTTTCCTGGCAGACTGTAGTCAATATAAAATAAAAATGTGCATGATAATATGTATCTCCAGGCTCCACCCACTTTTATATGGTATACCGGTGGTGTAATCACACTCCAATAAAATATATCTATCAGCATTATATATATTAGATATAGGAACTATTTCAAATGAATAAATAAAGTTACTCTTTCATATCGCTACATTAGAAATTTTTATAAAAGGATTTAAAATACCTTTTATCATTTCCATTATATGATGCTGCAAACTAGAAAATCAAGTCAGAAGCATGTTTATTTTTTACATTTAAACCAGTGGGGGGGGGACTATTTTACATATATTCAGGGTTATCTCTTTTTTATTTATTTGTAAATATAATATATTGATACAGATACAGTTTTAAAGTAATAATTTTTCTTCTTTCCTTTCAAGTAAATGTGTGACTTACATTGGTTTTCATAGTCAGTACCGCACTTAGGGGTATATTTACTGAAGGCGCCGTGATTTTCCAGGGATATTTTTCAAAAATCACGGGATTCACTAAGGGGCGCTTTTCTTAGGCGATTTTTAATCGCCATTGAGAAGCGTCACCTTAGCAAGAGGTAAATTGCTGTGCTTTTCTATAGAAAAGCACCGCGATTTGCCCTTTAAAAAATCGATGTTGCTGTGTTAAAAAAAAAAACTGCAGCATGCTTGAAAGCATTAGCCATGCTTTGCTGATAGAACTACAAGGCTTGCAGTAATATCAGCGTCAGCATGGTAAGCCTTCTAAACATGCTGCGCTGTGTGTTGTGTAAAAAAAAACAAAAAACATACAGTCACATATAAGCACAATGCACATACATTACAATACATGCCATACATTAAAAACCAATAAAAATGCATAATATGTCCCCCAATAATATAATAAAAATACAGGTGGACACTCTGTAATGTTTTAAACATCTTATGTGTCACATAGTCTTTAATAAAGAATAAATAAATATTTAATACTCATCCTTAAGATGTCCTCCGTCTTGGGAAGTCTTGCTTGTATTTTGTTCTTTCCTTACTTACTTTCTTCTCTTGCAGAATTATGATTCTTGTCACTATGTGACACATAAGATGTTTTAAACATTACAGAGTGGCCACCTGTATTTATATTATTGGGGGACATATTATGCATTTTTATAGATTTTTAATGTATGGCATGTATTGCAATTTATGTGCATTGTGCTTATATGTGACTGTATGTTTTTTTTTTTTACACAACACACATTGTAGCATGTTTAGAAGGCTTACCATGCTGACGCTGATATTACTACAAGGCTCAGCAATGTAGTTCTATCAGCGTTTCAAACATGCTGCACTTGGCTTTTACACATGGAAAAACACATGTTAAATATATTGACATGTATATTTCAGGTTATGTGTGAGGCGCTTTCATTGAAATCATCCCACACAGCATGCAATTTTTGTGATTTGCCGACAATCTAAAGGCGATTTAGACAAATCGCCTTTAGTGTATGGCGATCTGTATTTTTTGAATGCCAAACATCTGGACGATTTTTGTCCAGCGATTTGGCAAGTCCGATTTGCTAAAGGCTAAAGTCCCGGGACTTTGCCTTTAGTGAATACGGTGATGGCCAAATCGCCTCCAAACTCCTGGGAGTTTGAACCGGTGCCCTTGCCATCACGCTCTAGGGGGCCCTTTGTGCCTGGCTGCATGATCCCTGTTAACTTCAGATACAGCGCTTGGCCCGCCTGCTACAGAATATTAATGTGACTTGGCTCTGTGTATGCTGCTGCCGGTCTGCGCTGGGTGTTCCTTTGGGTGCACCGGGGTTTCGGAAAGCCAATAATTGGGTATGTATGCTGAAAAATAAACTCAGCTTACTTACCCATTCATTAGGAAAAACTTTGAATTAGATATATTTTTTAAATACAGACAGAGAAAATGAGAATGAGCTTTCAGAATTCAGAAATAGCTTTTTCATTCTGGAGAATGCATCCCAGACCCCTGTACAATAAATCATTTAATACACAGGCAAACACAGTATTTAATATGTTGAGTTAAAATTACTAAAATATTTAAAAATGTAGAATAAAATTAAAATAAAATCTTATCTGAAAAGTGAATAAATATAAAGTAATGCATCCATGTACTGTACTATAACTTAGTATTAGTAAATTGCAAATAATTACTATGTGTGCAATATGTGTTTGCACCTATTAAGAATTAATATGTATTAGGAATTAAAAATAATTTGAAATGCAATATATGTATATTAAGTCTGGAATCTAATTCTCAGATGAAACTGCTGCTATTACTGTTCAACTTGAAGAGGGGTTTCTTATTACCTAACATGAATAATTAATGGAAATGACAACATCCTGGGATTCGAAGGGGAAAACAAGAAAGGGTCAGGACATTGACAGGACACACAAGTATTTTGAAAACAAATTTACTGTGAAGAGTTTTAAAAAATACTAATAATATTGCAACAAATAAAATATTTATTTTCTTTTTAAAGCATTTTGTTGGATTAATCCACTTATATTTCTTGCTATCCTGGTAATGCTTTTTAATTACCATTAATCTTGCTGAACGGCATTAATTAGGATTTGGTAGGCACATATCAATGCTGTGCTGAGTGCTTTCTATGTTTAAACACTTTTTCTTTATCTTGGCATATTTAAACGATCTCGTCTCGTAGAACTCTTAAAACTGTTTGATGTATTTTCTGTTTGTTGCAGTGATTTGTTACAGTATTTGTATTATTTTTATTTATTCCCCTTTGAAATGTTAAGTAGACTAACACAGTTTTAAAGCAAATTTAAAAAAAAGCATGTTACAGCTTATTAAGTGCATACATCAAGAAAAATGAAAAGGCATAATCTAAGTGGTGGATTATTTAATAAGAAAAACACAAAATATGTTCACACACAGCAACCTTGCACACAGTAACCGCTAATGTAGAAATAATATTCCAGAATGTATAATTTCTTATAGATTCTTACTGTATAATGACTATATTAACAGCCTGATTGCATTGATATTCTTTGAAGGCATAATACTGGACTGTATCCAGACTACCACCTTTTCTGTGCGCAGCAAGCAGGAAAACGCAAAAAGCTTGCGAACGTGTCTGCGCTCCCACTAAATTTCCAGTATGGCTCTGCATCCTTTAGATCCAGTACTCCAAACTGGAAGTGCTTACGTGACGATTTTAATGGCGTATGCTAGATGGAGGGGAATACATTCAAATTGTACAGTAAGGGTATTTTAAATCCCTTATGTCCTATCCAGAACTCTGAGCCACATGATTGGTTCAAAAATTTAAAGGCAGGAATCCTAAGTCCCTATGTTCGGAGTTCTGTGGACAACGGTATCGAAAGTCTGTATGTGATCCACTGTGCTAAAAAACACGATAACTGGGGATTATAATTACAGATTATCAGGAAATACTTGTCTCTACAGATAGAAATAAACTCTTGTATAGTGAAACATAGTAGGATTTATTTATGTAATGTATATGAACACTATTGTGCTCTCTCTCCTACCACACATGTATACTGCCATTTCTGCAGACGCTTCAGCTGGAGAATCCATAGAAATATAACATAAATATCTTTGTATTTCCCTCTAGTAAACCCTACTGTTAACATCTTGTGAAGCGATCCCCAATGACCTAACAAAGACAAGTAGAAATGATTACAAATAACTTTGTGTCAAACATTTTAAATGCATTGATTTATAAACATAAACCAATGCAGATTAGCTTGCATTGATCCAATGTATGTGGGTAAACGAGTTGGTGCTTAGGGTTTCACCTCTATTTCTTAGTCAAGAAAAATGAATTATGTCTAACAATGACTTATCAATGTTGTGCACTGATGAGATACCGAAGATATTTGAATAGCATTTCTATTCAATCCCCAGTGTCTACTGTTTCTAAACGTGTGATTAGTCATTACTGAATCTACCTCAAGGGAAGCAGATAAATGAATATTTGTTTCTTCCTTTAACAACATGAATAATCAAATTAACAAATGTGTAAAACAAAATAGGTATATCTTATAATTCAATTCCTTTGATATATTTTACTTTAATAGCTTACTATTAATGGATAATTTGTATCATATAAAAGTAATTATAATTTGATATTCCTTTGTAAAAAAAAACCAATGGATTCTACACACTTATTTTGCTACTGGACCTATACAATATAACTTTAATGCCTTAAAATTCTTACAAGGTACTTTAGATAACTTATTAGCTGCAAATTGCTAGCTGCAAATGCTGTGCTAGTTGTAAATTAATATAAATGTAAATAATTCATCCTAACAACTCTCATTACACAAAATTTGTTTTGCTCATGGCTTTATGCATAATGCAAAAATCATATGAGGTAATGTACAACTTTGTCATTTCTATATATGCACATTTGATGAACGGCAACGTCTCTAAATACATCAACATTTTAATCATCCCTTGGTAAGGCTAAATGATGACTGACAGGCTGTGATGTGCACCAGCCCATAGTGTCAACTGTTAGAGTTTCACTTCAGAAAGATAATTTCTATGGCCTGGATTTAGAGTTTGGAAGGAATGGTAAAAAAAAAGGTGCAAGTGTACAGCTCAGCTATTTTGCAAGTTAATGGGGCTAATTAATCTTAAATCTTTTACATGCAGGAAAAATACATGAATACAGAACTTAAAATACTGCATAGTTTTATGTTTAATCTGTTAAATAGAGTTAAATAGAGCTAAGAAATTTCACCTCTCAAATATAATTTTGCTTTCACAATTTAAATTTTCCTCCCCTTGCAGTTCAACGTGGTATTTCTCAGGTCTACACTTGCACCTAAAAAAGGTGTTAGTGCAACTCTGAACCCAGGCCTATATCTCCTTTCCCAGCACCATTAAAATATTCAGCAACTTATAAGGCCGCATACTTGATCGTAAAATTTAGTGTCCAGATTTCCTACCGACAGTGGGGAGTGCAAGGGGCTTGCACTCCCTGCTACGATGCCGGCCGTACTGACCTCGACGGCCGTAAGGTGCCTGGAGGTCAGGATCCAGCCTATTGAAACAACCAAGTATTAAAAAATAAACTAATTTGCTGCTAGCATTGGACATGACGTATTTGCCACCATACATGGGTCCTATGGACGTGCGAATGGTGAACTGTGGTGCCCTACACTTTTGGGAGAGAAAGTTAATACCCATTTTTTGGACTTCTGTCACAATGGAATGGTTTTGTTGCCTAATGTGTTTGTTTCACCATATTTAGCAAAACTATTTATGACAAATACTCTCAAATTTTGAACACATCTCCATAATATGCTCAGTTACAACTCTGTATTTGCCTTGGCATCTTTCATAACTAATATCACTTATTATACATACACCTTTAAAATACATGTCAACAGTGAAGTGACCACCATATGGCTAGAAATCCAAACTGTAATATAACATTGATGAACAATCTTTAATACCATATTGCATCAATAAACCCTCTTGCACAGAGCCTAATGATGATGCACAAAGTTGAAAAAGAAGAGAAGAAGATGCCTGAAAATTAGGTCGACAAGTGGTTGAGGAGCATATGGTAATATTTTGTTTCAATGAAAGCATCACTAGAACAGACCTAATGTCAATGAATTGCTTTAATATAGTAATTTACAATATAGCTATTTATTAATTATACTCCGTTGTTAGAATTTCTGCATCTAATATAGGGTATAAAAAAGTTATTGAATTCATTTAAACAAGAAATTTAGGCCCTGATTCACACTTAATAACCTATCAAAATATACGCAGGTCGTGTGCATGCGTGTGCAAACTCCGTGCCTAATGAGACCTGTAAGACGGGGGGCCTAATTCCCTGTAAGTAGTAAGGTAAGAAATCTGGGTGGGGAGGCATTTCAGTTGGGCAGTATGGGTTGTGTTTGCACGTACTTCAGCAAAATCCGCACAGACATATGCAGTGGAGAGTGAGGGGAGCCCTAGGGATACGGAAGTCAGTAAAGATCTGTAAGGACGATGGAAGTGTCATGGGAGTTGCCTTGCTTCCTATTTACAAACCTGTGTGTACTTATTTCAAACTTATCTGTGAATCAGGCCCTTAATCATTACATTACATTTCAGCTTCATTTGAGGCAGTTTGGTTACCACTGGGTTTTCCTAGTATTATTCTAGTTTTATTAAGGTAAATTTTAGAAGAATTTTTCCAATCATTGTTGTTTAATTGTTGTTTAATAAGTTAAACCTCTTATACAGTACTGCGTTAATAACGGTATATGTAGGCAAATGTAATTCCCAGTAGTACATATAAGTTGTGGCTAGCAGTCAGAGAAATGTTTGTTAAAGGACCAGGGGACCCCCAGCTGGACTCCACTGGATGCTTACTAATAAGTAATTGTTTGACTAATCTTAGCATCTATCTAGACAGAGTAGACACAGTCCAATCAGAGAGACCAATGAGGCTGATCATTGACCTGCTTCCTTTGAATAGAGATAATGTACCTTGGACTGTTATTCACAGTTAATAAGATGCGGCTTTTTAGGTGCGTATAGTTAAGAAGGGATATACTGTGCATGCGTAGTAACTTAATATACGCAATTTACTTAGGACTTAGCAATGGGACGGCTCTAAATCACCATCACGGACCTTAAGAATGAAGGGGTTTGCCGGGTAAATGTAAGAACAAAGATAAGAAGATTGGGTTGAGGGAGCCATTTAAATGGTGTGCAGTTGGGCAAAAACCTTTTTAGTTAGCTGCCCTACGCACACGACTACTAACCTAAAGATAAGGTAGCCTTATGGCATTCGTAAGTCAGTTAAGAAGCTGAAAACCGGGGGCATCAGGGGAGTCACCTTGCTACTTTTGCATATAATTAATAACTTAAATCATTCTTAAGTGTGAACACAGTCCAATATGTTATTAGTAAGTCAGAAAGACATTCACCAGTCCAAGTCAGGTTCCCAGTGGTGGGTCAGCAGGGAAAGTCAAGTGCATGCAAGGCAGACTCTAGAGCACATAAATAAGTAGTTGATATATGTTTGAAGGTCATGACTAATACTGTCTTGTATTCCCAGACCTAATAAACATAAGCTAGGGTCTAGTTATTGGAAGTCCACCCCAGTGTGATGGGTGCAAGTAATCACACACCTCCAGAAGTACCATACCCACAGGAGGTTACATTGGTCCTCTACTGTTTCTGACGTCACCTGTAGTATAAAAACAGTGCCCCCTAGTGACCTGATCGTCATAAGAAGAAGCCCCGATGGAGTTAAGAAGGTCTTCTGCTTCGTGTCAACTGGAGAAGAAGATCCAAGCTTGAAGAAAACAACAGAAGACATCGGAAAAAGAACAATTGAAGGCTTCCCAAGATGCGGACATCAAATAGTAAGTGTAAAAATATTATTTATTATTTTACACACACGATACATTGCACACACTTCACTTTAATTAGGAGAGATGACCACCGAAGGTAAGTGCACTCATGCATATTTATTTTTGCAATGTAGGGGTTAATGTATGTCTTGTGTTTTTTTTTTTTTAGTTTTTTTTCTCAGTACTGCATGATTACAAGTGTAACCATGTTGTGCTGATAGAATTACAGCTTTGCTGATCCTTGTAGTTTGATCAGTACAGCATGGCTAAGGCTTTCAGCCATGCAGCACTTAGGTTTTTTTTCCATCTCACGCAATTTGCCACGATTTGTTAAAGGGCTAATCGCGGTGGTTTTCTATTGAAAATCACTGCAATTTAGCCCTTTAAAAATCACAGAACATCGCCTGAGATTGCAAAAATCACGAGAAAATCGCGTTTTAATGAATTTGGAATTTTTTTTTTTAGATCGAGACAATATCGTTTTTAATAAATCTGGCCCTTGGAACGTTGGCTGTCGCCCTCTGTATGTGTGCTTGAGTGGTGTTCTGCTCCTTCTGAAAACAGGTGATTAGAATATACACACCTAATTTCTTTTCTCCCAAAATGCTGTTCCAACGTCGGTGCTAGCCCTCCAATTTGTTTTGGGTTCTAGTGATACCCAAACTGTTATTTTCGTACATTGACCACATGCTTGGTGGAAAAGTTGGGGCAATTCTTGTGCTCTGACACCTGGTTCTTTCACAACGTCTTCCAAGGACATAATTCTCTTCAAAATATTTAACAACTGCTTCTGCATTTTGTGGAAAATGTGCTTTTAATATTTTAAAAGGCAGCAGGGATTTCTGTTGCTGGGAGAAATGCTAGGGCTTGCAGATGTCTCATTAGGAGGGCAAAATCTCTGTCCAAGCCATAAAATTGCAATAATCCAGCAGTTTGGATGCTTCGGTAAATGCTTTGGCCCAAATGGAACAAGCAACATTTATTGGTACAGTTTCCAAACTCGCATTGTGTTGCATTAATTGCTGCAATTTAAAAATCTGTCAAGATGTACTGCAACGCAAGATCTATGTCAAACTCCAAAGCATAGTCAGTGAGGTCCGACAAAAAGCATTCATAGCACTCCTGTGTTTTGCTCGACAACAATCCAAGTTCCAACCATTGCATGGATTGTGTATATTTGTCTAAAGATCGTTTTGCATGTTTTGAATGTTCCATCCATCACCCAATATGCAGCCACTTGCAGTTTTTGCAAGTTTTCTTTTTTGTAGTTGCAAAGAGCAAAATACAATCATTTGCAAATGTACTGTCCTTGCCTAGGAATTTTTCCCCATTCAATTCCTTCAAATTATCTGGAACAGATATTTCACTCAGGGATCGGGGCTGGGCTGGCAGCTCTGATAGTCTCACCCTCTTGATGGATTGTCGCAGCTTGTCACGGTTGGGCAGATAGGTAAAAGGCATTTCAGCTGTCAGTTGCTGGATGTTCTGAGCAGGGGTCTCCAGGGTTGTTCGGGCCTGTTGCTTCAGTTTGTCCCGAGTGATAGCCACATCACTCTTGTCGGACCTGGCAGTTTGGTTATGCTTTGTGTGAGACTCCAATTGTTTGCTTTTGGCAAACTCGATAGTCGTGGCATACGAGCGACATTGTCCACTTTTCTTTTTTGTGCAATTCCAACACCGATTGCCACGCTGTTTGTTCTTGCTGAACAAAAATCCATTGATGTTTAAAAGCAATTTTGAGATGGCACTAGTCTCAATGTTGAATCAGTCATAGTTATTCTCCAAAATTAATCCACGTACTGATAACTTCCAAAACATGAATCAGAATCACCAGTACAAACCATGGTTTAAAACCAAATACTAACAATTGGCAATTTCAAAATTTGCTCCCTACCTTTTTATAGACAGTTATGTGCTAACGACAACAAACATATCAAAATCCAACTCTATCATTAGTAGATTGTGATGATGGGCTGTTTGGTATGTGTCATCATAGTAATGATAATCTCAACGTTTCTCTTTATGGAATAATTTATTGCATTTAATGACTTTACTACACATAATTATTGTACTATGCAGTTCCTAGGATTATGCTCTATTATAATTTTTTGGCCCCACAATAATTATTCTTTCTTATACGACATTAATCATTATGACTAAGCGCATGCGTCAAAATTTTTCGCCTCACACATGGATTATGAAGAAAAAAATAATAAACCAATAATATTAGAATTTTTGTCAATAGAGGTCATTCATACAAATGTTAAAAATATAAAAATACATTGGCGCGCAAAATAACTGTCTTTATCGAGAACAGGCAGACCTGGAGGTACCTTTTGTTCATATTAGCTCTCGAGCCTTGCTAGTATTGTATAGGATTCACAGTGTGTTTCCATTGCAATACACGCTTATTTGGAAAGTTTTTAGACATCCACCATTGAAAATTTTCATGGCTGCTTGGGAGCTTAGAGATGTGAAAGGAGCTAAGGCCCAGTCCTCTAGCGATGACTCTGAAGGGCTCGTCATTGAGGAGGATTCTTCAAGTCGTGGTACACACAAGTCTGTAAACACAAAGAGCTCCATTACTCAGCACGAGGAGCCTGTGGAAAAACAGTCTTATGAGGATGAGGTGACTTTGCAGATGATGATGAGGAAGATTATGACGATAATGGTGACAGACCCATCCCTTCTGTCCGATCGCAGAACTTTACGATGGAAGAAAATTCAGTCCTTGTGGACCTGGTATGTAAAATATGTCCATATCTGATGGCAAATAAGTTGTAAATTGTTATCCTATCTCTCACCTATATCGTTGTTATATTTGCATTTAAAAAATTTTCATCATTTCATGCATTATTATAATGTAAAGTAATAACCGCTCCCAATGAATTATTCATGATCTTATAGATATGTACTAAGGGATGCTTCTCTTGACATTTTAAAAAATCAATTTCAAATTTCACATTTTAATGTTCTTTTCAATATTTCAATGTAATTTTCATGACAATGCCATGACAATGCCATCCTTCAAGTTTAACTCAATTCTCGTTTACAATTTCTTGCATCCATTGATGATTGTTGAGCTATTGTTATTAAACTGTCTGGATGATTCAAAGTTGGTCAGACAATGCTATATTTTCTCGTTGAGATTTTGGACTAGTAAAGGTCCATTGTGGCAGAATTGCTGTGGCCTTTACACAGTAGGTATTTCTTTTTTAAAAGTTTTAACTGATATTTTTTATCACTATTTGCTTTATTAGTCTACTTAACTTTTGGTGTGAGAAGTAAAAGTTTTCACAGTCCAAAAACAAATGGTTGTACAATAGTGTTTTTGGTCAGTAATGGCGCAGCAACAGCACTATTCCATTTACGCATTGAAAGCAGGAAGAAGCTCTTAACAGCAATAATTGATGGTAACCTGTACGTTGTGTTGTTTTGATTTTACAGTTATGTTATTTCTGCAGTTTGTACAGACCAGAGAAATTCTAATGTTACACATTGCATTAGTGTGCGTGTGATGATAAAAAAAAATTTATAAGTAAAAAATTTTTTTTTTTTTAAACCATAGAAAATGGCCGTCCCATCGGGCTGAAGTTGTCCGGTCCCGTCATGAATACACTGCACATGCGCAGTGTTTCTCATGTCAGGGCTTGGAAAAATTTCAAAGTGCCAAAACAGAAACACTGCGCATGTGAAGTGTTTCTCATGTTGGCACTGAAATTTTTCAAAGTTCCGATTGAGAGCTACTGCACATGTGCATCGCATGAATTAAGTGTTCTGCGCAGACCCGGAAGATCATCACAGGACCTCGCAGGAGGGGTGAGTATTAGTAAATCATGTAAAGGAAGCTGCCAGGCTCGCTGCGATGATAAGCGAGCCTGATGCAGCTTCCTTCACAGGGAATGAGGAAGGTAAGTAAATAGAGCCCTAAGGTCCCTAACACATACATACATATACGCACACTAGGGTTAATTATTCAGCAGTTAATTAACATACCAGCAGGTTTTTGGTGGGTGGGAGGAAACCGGAGCACCCAGAGACACGCAGACACGGGGAGAACATACAAACTCCACACAGATAAGGCTCAGGGCCAGATTTACTAAGCTGTGGGTTTGGAAAAGTGGAGGTGTTGACCATAGCAACCAATCAGATTCTAGCTCTTACTTTCCTATTACATATTAGAGAATGCCAGCTAGAATCTGATTGGTTGCTATGGGCAACAACTCCACTTTTCCAAACCAGCAGCTTAGTAAATCTTGCCCTTAGTCCGGGAATCAAACTCTTGACCTCAACGCTGTGCTACTCACTGAGCCACCACTGGAATGTGTTTGAGTGTAGCTGTTTTTTTTTAACTGGTATAACCTTCAGAGTTTGTACAGTCATGGATTTAGTTCAGTATTTAAACCACTCCGGTCCTTACATGGCATTTGTGTGAAGTGGAAAATTTCTACACCTGGGAAATACTCAGCCAGGCTTTGAAATCTATGTCAGAATTGTTAATTGTTATCGCCTCGGCAAAATGTGCACACTAATCAGCAGCTAGAGCGAACATCTGGTGTGTTAACATAATCATTAATGAATTGATTCAATGTAACACACTGTGAGATTATCATTTTTTTTGATCGGTGTGACAGAGTGCTTCTGACACACAACTGCATTAGGTTACATTAGTACATTTTGGTGTAAAGTCATGATATATTTAGAGACTCGTATCGTCTATGGTAGTCACTGGACTTTACAAACATTCCTTATCCACATCATATAAGTTTCCAAACTTACACCATAAAGGGCAATATGACACTGAGGAGAAACGAGTGTGGTATAAGTTAATTACCCAATGTAATATGTAATTTTATTGTTGAATTTCAGCACACATTAAGCTTGACAGATAGTTGTATAGTCAAACCTTTCCACAGGTATGAGTTAGACCATAATGAGATGGGCCTAATGTTTTTAGAGACAATAGGCCTGATCCAGACCTACGCCGATGCGCTGTGCTTACTAAAGCACAGCGTATCGGCGTTTACTTACCCCGACACTCCCCCTGTGCGGGCGTATGGCCCCTTCCTTACGCTGGCTGAAGGCTACCCTAACTTCAGCCGGCGTAAGGAAGGAGCCATACACTCGCTTAGGACG
>WWET01000291.1:402565-423155 GCA_011038615.1 Limnodynastes dumerilii
GGACAGTCCCCCGAAAGCGGGACTGTCCCGCTGGAATCGGGACAGTTGGGAGGCATGAAGAAGGGGGAAAAGTGTGAAGGAGTGAAGAGTGTGATTATAAAGGGGAAACAGTGTAATAATGAAAAGGAAGCATTGTGATGGAGGGAAAGTGTAATACAGAAGGGCACAGTGTAATAATGAAGGGGAAGCAGTGTGAGGGAGGGCAGAGTGTGATTATAAAGGGGAAACAGTGTAATAATGAAGGGGAAGCAGTGTGATGAAAGGGCAGTGTGAGGGATAGCAGAGTGTGATTATAAAGGGGGACATTGTAATAATGAAAGGGAAGAAGTGTGATGAAGGGAAAGTGTAATACAGGAGGGTACAATGTGATGAATTATCATTTATATGTTTAAATGTTTGTGTTTTTCAAAGCTTATAATATTCAAAAGTTTTGGTTCCATTTTTATTCCTGTAAATATAAAGCTGGGTCTTGTAAGGAACTTCATTTTAAGCACTGGATCAGAGCAGGCTTTTCCTACTTAAGAAAGAAAGTCCAGAGGGTCAGTGAAGCAAAGCTCAGAGAGGAGATCTTTGCTGGTCCTCAAATAAGGGAACTGATGCTTGATGGGCGCTTCAATTGTCTGCTTAATCCTTCTGAAAAAGCTGTATTGGAGGGACACAAGAACCTTTGACAGAACTTCTTAGAGAATCATAAGGCAGACAACTACATACAGCTGGTGGACATTCTCTTTAAATCTTACAAGACCATGGGATGCAGTATGTCTCTGAAGGGACACTTCTTGGACACACACCTGGATTTCTTTCCAGCCAATCTTGGAGCAGTTAGTGATTAGCATGGCAAAAGGTTCCACCCGGACATTTCCATAATTGAAAAGCAGTATCAGGGCAAGTGGAGTCTAAGGGCCTGATTTACTAAGCTGTGGGTTTGAAAAAGTGGATATGTTGCCCATAGCAACCAATCAGATTCTAGATCTCACTTTCCTATTACATACTAGAGAATGTCAGCTACAATCTGATTGGTTGCTATGGGCAACATCTCCACCTTTTCAAACCCGCAATTTAGTAAATCTGGCCCTAAGAATGCTGACTGACTACTGCTAGACACAGTAGTCCACCACAGCAGAAAAGCCTATGCATCCACGTTTTAAGTCTGTCTTGCCAGCAGAGGTGTAGCAAGCTGCCATGATGCCTGGAGCAAGGGTATGTTGTGGCGCCCCCTCCTCTGTGCTGTATTGGGGGTGTGGCCATTTATCATCTCCCTATTCTCATCATCACCCCCCTCCACATCCTCTTTATAATTTCTTTATCTCCTTCATCATCCCCCCTCCCTTTTCATCAGCTTCTTCTCCCCATTCACTTCATCATCTCCCCCTCCCCCTTTCAATTCATCACCCCATTCTCATCACCTCCCCCTCCCCATTCTCTTTATAATTGTTCTATCCCATTCATCATCTCCCCCTCCTCTTCATCAGCTCAACATTCTCATCATCTCCCCCTCCACTTCATCATCTCCCCCTCTCCATTTATCATCCCCCAATTCTCATCACCTTCCTTTGCCTTCACTTGATGATTTTTTTTATCTCCTTTATAATCTTTTGCTCGCATCATCTGCTCCCTCTCCCCATCATCTCCCCTTGTGCTGTTCCCCTCCCCAATGTTGTCCCGTCACCCTTATATTTTTATTCAAATATTCAATATTACTGTGTGGAAAACTTACCTGTTCTGCTCTGCACTTCCGCACCGCGGCTCTGCTATTCATGCCTGTGACCTCAGAACGTCACACGCATGAAGCAGTAGAATCAGTGCGCCTGGAGCTGGCAGACTGTCATAGATTTAGCAGCTGCTGGACTCCCGTCGGCGCCACCTGTACATTTGGGCGCCCAGAGCTCATGCTCCACCGGAACAACCCTCCCTATGCACTGCTTGCCATCAATCTCTGACTTATTAATACTTATTAATAAAGCCGGTATTGGAAACTTGAATTGGGTCTCCATCAAAATCCTTAGGTAATAGAGGCATTCTAAAACGTTGTTTTCACGGAAAATACTATGCAATGTATACGTTCATAAACTCTTTGACAAAAAATAATAAAGATTTTGTTGACCAGTGTGGTCAGGGGTCTACTTATATAACAGAGAGAAAAAATAAAATAACTTCTCCCCTTGAATATTTCCATTTACAAATCCCTCAGTAGCATAGGAATTCTTCTGCTAGCCTAGCCATCGCTAATGATCTGTGGCTGGCATCCTCTCTGGTGACAGCTCCTTCTGCAGTCTATTTCTCTTCTGTGGAAGCGTGGAACTCACTGCACTTCCCAGTCCTCTTGCTTTTAGGACTCCTCTGTGCCGCTGAGGACAGCTTTGTCCCATTTGGAGGAGAGTCTGAATGGTATGATATACAGAGCAGCAAGAAACCTTAACGAACAGTTCCCTAACCATCCTTACCAATGACAACTACATTCCCCTCCTGGGTGTGGTCATACGTTCACCACATCTGGGGCCATAACTATTTTATAACACAGTTACGGTCCTGTCCTTACTCACATAACCCCAATATTTGTTGGTATGGCTGTCAAACATTGCTGACCAGCAATCAGAGTCAGGGAATTTATGTTATCATTAAAGATACCTAAACATAACATATGATGTGAGAAAATAATGAATATGGTTATAAACTAATGGACAAAAACAAAATGGAAAAGGTCAGATAAACAGATTGAAAGCCTGTTTTTCAAATAAAAGAGCAATGTTTTAAGAAAAACTTGAAGTGGGTATTTCATATTGACCTTTTTATTTGCATCCAGAAATGTGTTTTCTACATACTGTGTGACACATTGCAGATAAAACCAAAAAGCTGGGGTTTCTGTACACTCCCAGTAAAATTATCTTACTGGCTTTAATTGATTTTCTAATGCGGTTACCAAGGGATATTCAAAGATGATAGCTGTGTATTTTGAGCCCTTCACAATATTAATAACAAAATCAATCTCCTTTGATGTGCACCTGTCTTTAGATAGTGTGTGACGATGTGTCAGGTGTATTTGCAATATTGTGTACACATCTATTTGTTGTCAAGAAGCGATTAATTCATGACTCAGAAAATGAGCTGCGTGCGTAATGTGACCTTTGCAGGCATCCGGATTGTGCTGCTGACCTTTCCTTAACTTGTTGTGATTGTTTTTTTGTTTTGACAGATGCTATGCTCCTAGTCGCTGACAGATTGGAGGGGCCATTCAATATTAAGTCAGTTATGGATCCTATTGATATGAAGATTTCTGAAGCCATTATGAACCTGCAAGAAAGCAGTGTGCAACTATCAGGCAAGGTAATCAACATCACATATAATAATTTATGTCACCATTATGACAGAGCAGGTGATGCATCTTCTGGAAGCATTTGACAGTCATTTGTTTTCCTTCTTACTCCTACTTTGATCTGTAAACTAATCATTCTGCTGACATATTACTGGATTTTTTTCAGGGACCGGCTGAGGGATTTGCTAGCAGCAAGCTGCTGACAGTAAATCCCACATATGCGGAACTACTGTTTCGCAAATCTTAGTTAACTTTAATTTGCACACATACAGGGCCCGATTTACACTACCGGACGTATAGCAGATACCGTTTTTTACTACTGCGCATGCGTAATCTAAGTATCTTTTTGTTACGTAGATTGCGTATATGCGGCTTTTAAGATCGCATATACGCAATCTACATAAGGAAAAGATACGTAGATTATGTAAAAAATTTGCTATGCATGCGCAGTAGTAAAAAAACTGTGAACTACGGACGTATATGCTATATGTCCGGTAGTGTGAATCCAGCCCGTAGTGTCTGACTGCTGAAGTTGGAGTGTGTGCTGACTAATGTTCAGGCTGGACATGCTTTTCCACTAACCACCAACAATTTCTATTTGTAAAATATAGTTGAAATCTCTATTTTACAAATAGAAATCATTGGTTAATAGTGGAAACACAGCTTCAGTCTGAGCATAATTGTCCAGGTTCTAGTATATGCGGTGGAAGGAACTGGGGGAAGGTGACAGAAGACATCAGAATCTCTGACTTGTAAATCACTTTATCAGTAACAGATGGATAATTACCCAGGTTTCTAACAATTCACTTTAACCTTTGGTCTAGATCAGCGTTGGCTAACCTGTGACACGCCAGGTGTTGTGAAACTACGAGTCCCAGCATGCCTTAACTGCAAAAGCATAGCAAATACCTGACAAAGCATGATGGGAATTGTAGTTTCAGAACACCTGGAGTGTCACAGGTTAGCCATCACTGGTCTAGATAGTTAAAGCCTAATTAGTATTCTAGCACCGTCCCACCTCTAATAAAACAAATCTCTATATTTACCTCCAAAATATTGTTTGCCACCACGTGCTGTACTAGGGCCAATACAAGTGTCTACTGCAGTTATAACACACTTAACAGAATTATTACCCCGTAACTTTATTTATACAATCCCCAGGATTAATAGCCGAAATTATCACCTCGTGAGTTATCACCTCTCTCCCTCTTAATGGATTACAGTATTGCAAAGCAGTCAGACCTCTTCAGAAACTTAGGGCTAGATTTACTAAGCTGCAGGAAAGGAGAAAATGGAGATGTTGCCCATAGCAACCAATCAGATTCTAGCTCTCAGTTTCCTATTATATACATAGAAAATGTCAGCTAGAATCTGATTGGTTGCTATGTTTTACCTTTATATATAGATATATATGTCCAGCTGAGCGTTGAATGCAGCACTCCTATATTTCAATAAAGTAATTTGCAGTGGTGCTCATTTCTAACATTCTAACATATAAAGTCCATATAGATAAATTTGCAGTGGTGCTCATTTCTAACATTCTAACATATAAAGTCCATATAGATAAATTTGCATAGCAAATCCAGACGGCGCTGCAGCATATGTGATGATTTCACACGTCGTGACATCATCACTCAGTGCCGTGGGCCCGGATCTTCACAGCGGTAATGCAGAGGTCTGAACTGCAAGGCATTCAGACCTCTGCCAACAAAGAATTTACTAGTGTCCTGGGCAGGACAGAGAGGAGGTCTGGGGCTATCCCGGGCCCCCTCTCTGTACGGGTCCGGGACACTAGGCCCGGCTGTCCCCCCTGATGGCGGCCCTGGTAATTGGACAGTCACAGCTTTGACCTCACTATGGGCTAGTCAGAGAGTCTGGGAACTGCCCATCTAATTTTTCTAACCAATATCTCTGCCATTTCATCCTGGATGTCCTTCCGTCATCTCATACTCAATCTCTCAAAAGAGCTATTAATATTTCCACCTCCCAATAAGTCACCCACCGTCTCTCCATCTCTGTTGACAACAATGATATAATCCCGACTCCTAAATCTCGATGCTTAGGTGTCACTCTTGACTCTGAACTCTGAACAAACTGTTTCTAAATCCTGTTACATAGATTTAAAAAACATTTACAGAATACGCAAATATTTGACACAAGACAATGCTAAAACTCTTATTCATGCACTTATCATTTCTCACATTGATTATTGCACTGCTCTTCTTATTGGAGACTGCAACCGCAATGTGTGATATATAGCACTTGTCCTTATGTATCAATCCTTAATGTCTATAGAGTGTAAGCTTGCGGGCAGGAACCTACCTACCCAGTCTGTCTGTTATCACCCAGTCTTGTTATAATGATTGTTAAAATTGTAAAGTGCTACATAATCTGCTGGTGCTATATAGAAACCTGTTAATGAATAAATAAATAATAACCATGGGCCTGATCCAGAACTACGCTTCCCCACGATTTTACGCGTGGCGGAGACGTAAATTCGCAGTTTAGAACGCACTGCGCATGCGACGGCACACGTAGTTCTGGATCTACCCCCATGTCTGACTACCAGACATCATGTAGTTTGCCTGTGTACAGGACTAGATACTTCACATTGACATTTCTCAATATGCTACACCTTTCTAAATTGTCACATTTCTGTAAAATTTAGAGTTTCCCCATATATGAAAAATATGAATTTCCTGAATATTTTTTTCCCATTTGATCTAAGCTCATTCGTTATGCTGATTGAGGGAGGTATTAGTGAGGTGTCAGGGGCGTGAGTAGGATTTTAGAGAGTTGTGAGTAAGATGAGATTGAGGTGTGAATGGAGGGTTTTTTTATGTTCACTGGGTATGGACTGAATCACTGCGAAGAAAGTTGAATTTACACAACTTAAACATTGGTGAATGCTCTGAGACCTACTGTATTAGAGGTCACTCCCAGTCTATATTAGCACTTTCCTTTTTGGGAGCTTTCAAACATTAAATGTTATTTAGGGTATTTTTCTAGTATTTTATTTTAAATAATGAATAATAATAATATTTGATGAAACGCCTTCTAATTTTTTTCCCGGGGCCCTGCAAAACCTAGGGCTGCCTCTGGGGGTGCTCACTTACCTCTCTCATGCGGACCCCCGCATGTACAGAAAGCGTGTGGGGGTCTGGATCCGGCCCTATGAAAGGGGTTAAGCACAAATAACCAGGTCTCTTCTGAGTTGTAGTTCTCTGATTATTTTTTTAAGAAAATATATTTTATTTTATTTTTTCATGTAATGGATACCGAGTTTGACCCAGAGTTTGGGAATAGGCTTATTCATTAGCTGAAATAGAAAAAAAAAACATACATTTTTGTAGGATAATAAGAGAGACATGAAGATAATAAAAAGAATTATCCACAGTGTGGTACCAATTTAACAGCATTTTGAGAATTCTGCATTAACAACATAATATCTTTTTTATATAGGACCATTCCTCTCATATGATGTAAGTTATACCCTTGATGTTTGTTATATAAGCTTCAGAGAAAACTCCTAATGTCTACATTCATGCTATTCCTACATAATAAAAAAAAAGGTTGAAGTTGTGTATTGATTAGTTTGCTAGCTTATACCATATATTTCCCATTTAAAGTACTATATTTTTGTCTTCACAAAATATCTTTACGTTCTCTTTTCTTTCGGCTGTTCAATTTGCTCCATTTTATAAAGACTCTGAGACAACAATAAACTTGGACAATGATAGTTATTTCTCGGCTTCCAAATGAAGCTCTCTATTTATCAGAGTGATACAATTTATTGGTATTATGCAGTGTGCCAGCAGCTGTTAGCTAGGTAATATTAAACTCTTAATCGACTTGGTTTGTTCTGCAAAAATTTATGGTGGCTCAAATTGTCACTCTACAGGCATCATGTCTTAGTTAGAGAAACACTTTATTCATTTTCTCTATAAATCAACAAATCAACCTCATTTTCGTACATCCATTTAAATTGGATACATTATTAATATTATCATATTAATATTGTCACCTACTGTAGTTAGCAAACTGTAGCATTCATGTAATATGAAGAGCATAACTCACACCTTTAGTAGAAGATATTCATATAGTACATAGTAGTAAGCACTGCTGTGTTAGTCCATATGGAAAAATAATGCAATAAAAAAAACAAGATGCATTAGGGTTTTCCATCTATGAGCTCCACATACAAGAGGAATGAGTTTAATAGCTGAAGCTTAAAAACCCTGCCAGATTAGTATACATTGATGTACTAAAAGTGTGCTTCCCTTCCATGCTGGTGTTTCAGACACATTTGTGCTACTTTTATAATGTATAACAGGCTACACCATAGGAGCATTGGATGCCAGGACTGGCGGAGCAGGGATAGCGCATCTACAGCCTGGTGCCCTCCCCCCTCTTCCAGCATTGGGTGATTACAGCCACCTATCTGTGTCCATGGCAGTATTGGTGGTAGTATATGGTGTACTTGATTCAGAGCTGCACTTCCGTCTGTTTGTCATGCAAAAGTGCAGTGAGAAACTGCTCTTTACATGTGTAGAAAGGAAGCAACAACAAACAGATTGGTGCATTGCTGCTCCTCCGTCCGAGCGCAGTAGCTGGCCGGACTCCATGTGCTTCCACCTAAAATTTTACACCAGTTCAGAGTTGGTGTAAATGTAAAATGGAGGCATTTTTATTTATTAAATTGTTATATTTTATATTTTTAGTTGAAACAAAGCCCTTCACGTGTTTTTAAATGTGAAAGTTTAAACTGATTTATCAAAACTCTTCTTTTTACCATAAAATAAGCAAGCATTTCTGCACATTGTAGTCCGGCATTATTTAACATACTGTATCATTTTTTTAGGGCTTTTAGAAGTAAGTAATAAACCATTTGAAACATGCAAACTTGTATAGCCTGTTACAATTCCAACTCCCAGTCTCTTCCTTGCAGTGCAAGCAGCTGATTTGCGCTTCCGCTGCTCAAGAACTTAGGATCAGAGCTAACAAGTATGTCTTAGCTACTTGGAAAGATCCTCCCAGCAATGTGGTGCTGATGTGAAGTTAGCTGATGGGATCCTCTCTGCCAAAAGCTACAGACAGCAAAATAAATCAGAGGGAGAATATGATAGAAGTGAGGGAAGTAGAGAGTTAATTTATTTAACACAAAGCAAATTAAACTCCCTGTGTGGGTGCGCTTAATGGTGCCACTCACCGTCCTTCTCATTGCTCCGTGGGTGACGGGGGACGGGTGTCCTCAGAGGTGTTATAGGCTGACTGTGGTTGGTGGAAGCTGCTTTTCTGATCTTGGAATTGCCCACCCTTCTTCCCCTTTTTTTTTTAAATTATGTTATTTGTGGATATCTTTAACGGGTTGATTGTAATGTCTGGGCGAAAAGCAAGTTGGTTTATATATAACGGTGGTGGAGTATAGCGCAATTAGTGGTGTGACGGGTAGCTACAGGGGGGTAACTATCTGTGGGGAAAGGGTAAAGATCTTTATTATGGGGAGGGGGAAGGTTAAGCTTAATACAATTATAAAGAGAAATAAATAGCTTTATTATGGGGAACATAGACTATTACTTCTTAAATGTGCTCAAATTATTCCCCATAATAAGCCTTGTTGTACCAATACCAGCAATTAAAATAGGAGGCAAAAGTAGTTGGTTATGTGATCAGAGTCTAGGAAAATGTGCATAAATTCAACAAAGGAAGAGCTTGGCAATGGGTACTAACATGTGAGGAACCTTTATTTATTGTACCATATTTCTCACAGGTGTTTCTAGGGTGTGGTCAGCCTAAATCACTTCATTCATCAAGGACTTTGAGATCATTTGCAGGAAGACACAATATGTATTTAAAACCTTATCATTTACATGAGAGACCTACAACGGCTGCTGAAACAAGCATGGATAGATTGGTATGTCATTTATTTTATTGTGTATTATTAAGGTATCTGCTTGAAACATAAGCGTCTGTCTTAAGTGTGTGGTACAAGAAGAGTAATGTGGATGTAACCACCAGGTTTCTGTCTGCATGCAGTGCTGTCGCGTTTGCATGTCATGAGTGGGACATTAATTTAATGTATTTCTTTTTTTAGTTTTTTTAACTATTTTATAATTAAGTATTATAACTCTTAGTTTAAGATAATGTAAATGATATAAATCTTGAATAGTATTGGAGGATGTTTCCATTTAAAAGAAATAAGGGTTCAATAGGATGCTAGAGCAATCTTTGCTGGGCTTCTGGTCTGCAGTATGGTGTCTCCTCAGAGGCGGAACTAGCGAGTTGTGGGCCCAGGTGCAAAATATATGCTTTGGCCCTGATGATATACCAGGTAACCCGGTGGGGAGCTTCGATGGTGCAGTGATGATAGCTGTGGGCCCTTGTATCAGCATGGGCCCCGGTGCCGTTGCACCAATCATAGCCCCTGGTTCTTCTTCTCCATTGAATCCTGTGTCTTCTTTACTTTTGCACATATGTTGTGTTCTCTATAAGACTCCACTGCAGACACCACTGCAGATAAAGCTCACCTAGAATCTCAAGTGACTGAAAAGTGGCATTACTTTTACTGGAAACAATAAAGCATCTTAAAGAAGAGTACAAATTATGCACAGATTTATTTCATGGGGCAGATTAATAAACCAATATATTTTACAGGGTGCATACACTCGAAGTTATTATGTATAATCAGCAAAAGAGAAAATGCGGAAAAGAAGTTTCTTGTTGTGATGCACTAGTCTGAAATCCTACATCAGTATCATAAACACAGCAAGTCACAATGAGGAGAAGAGTTTAAAAAAGCCCCTAACAACCCTTTCACTACCATCTATGGACCCGGGAATAACCTCGGTCATGTGTCGGTGTAAATGGGTCAACCTGGGTCTGGAGTCCTAGGTCCACGACCCTGGTCCATACCAGGGTTATTCTCAGGATGAAACAAAGGTTGGTAGGTGTGGAACACAGCGCAGGAGGGATAAAACTTGAGATCAATATACAAATAACTTAAACTGAGGCTGTGTGTCCCCCAAAAAAGTTCTAAACGGCATACAACAGGAGGGAATCCACTTGTGGAATAACGTCCTTTGTTTCTTTGATCAGAATCACCTAATCATATCCTCCAAGGATGTGCGTGAAGTACATATAATTGAGAGAGATATGATACAGGTTAAAAGATAGACTGATTATGTCTCACCTTACAGAGATATAAACAATGTGGATTGAGCAAGGTAATAAATAAATAAATAGATAAATTGAGTAAATAAATACATTCATTTATTAATAAAAACCATACCCATATAACCCAGAGGGTTGTGCTAAAAAACGGGTTCCAATGATAAAAAGTACCAGTGAAAAAATACAATTTATTAAAGTCCCATCTAACAATAAAACATATAGATATAAGCTGTAGAGCCAAGGTTAAAAACCCATACCAGGATCTAGTCTTCTAATGCCGGGGGTAGAATGTGGACGTCCGCTACCGATGGAGAAAGACCCGACAGGAGATGTGAGCACTGGAAAGGGAGACACCTGGATACAGACAACAGAGGAACCTAAACGCGTTTCGGGCTTAGCCCTTTCTCAAAAGTGATTCTCTTTTTCTTAGGGTGCGTATATTATAGTGCAGGGTTCCGGAAGAGTATCTGGCGTGGATTAGTGCGTTGCCATGGTAACGTATCAACACTTCCGGTATTTCTCGATTCGACGATCAAGATGCATAGGTATGTTGTTATGGTGACGGCTGGTTGCTCCCGGTTCCTTTTCATTCCAACAATAGTGACGTCCGTGGTATTACCAGGAGAGGTTGCTATGGACGCATAATGACGATTCCTGATAGGTGCTAATGTTATTACGGTCCCGGAAAACATCTCTCTATTAGTTGTATGCCGTATATATACTTGGATAAATAGTCTATTATATACACAAGCCTCAGATTAAAAATAAATATATATATAATCCCAAAAAAACATACTTATACGAATAGTGAAACATCTATGAGAAAAAATACATAATTGACATTATACATCTAAAACAATGGCCTGCTGTTTAGCCTCAGATTATTAGAATAGTTATACAAAATTAGGTTGGACTTGTAAAGATTAAAATATAACGTTAAAAACACAAGTGATTGATACTGAATGGTGACCAGAGAAATTGATAACAACAAGTGAAACTAAACCTAGTGTTGAACTATCAAAAAGGTAGATGGTGACCAAAAATAAATGGTCTAGGAGGGGTTAATAATACAGTACATATTCTGAATGATTCCACAGATTCCAGGGGTGAAGCCGGTAGGTATCTACCCCTGCATTGATGGGGACCCCAAAAAACTAATTGAAATGATCCAATTAACGTAACCTCCATTAACCATATATACAACTCAAAGTCTTATTCTCAGGATGGCCTAAGCCATGATGCAGTGGGAACGGGGGAACCTGGGTTATTCAACCTAGCTTCCATTAAAAGTACCATATTGGTGGATGAGAATCACTGCCTGCCTCTGCAGACACAGGTACAGAGTGAAAGGCTACAACCCGGGATTTACCCGGGCTGTAGCTGCAGTGTGAATAGATGCAACACGGCTATAAGCCATGTTCATTATTCTGTGTGTGACCCGGGATTTGGGTGTGAGAGAGGTATAACAAGGGCATTATGCACTCTTCTCCTCTTTGTGAATTGCTGGGTTTTTGATACTGATTTAGGATTTCAGACTAGTGCAGTGATGGCTAACCTGTGACACTACAGGTGTTGTGAAACTACAAGTCCCAGCATGCCTTGACTGCAAAAGCATAGCGGATACCTGACAAAGAATGATGGGAATTGTAGTTTCACAACACCTGGAGTCTCACAGGTTAGCCATCACTGGACTAGTGCATCACGATAAGAAACGTCTTTTCCTTTTTTTCTCTTTTGCTGAACATCAAGCACCTGCCTGGGGAACCATGGCCATAGAAATTACGTTACTGTGTTGTATGATATCATTCCTTACATTTGGTGAATAGCAATTGAAGAGAGGGCATGTTTGATTACCATTGGCTAGAACTTTCCTAGAAGGGGCCGGCACTTGGAATCTGCATGCCTAAACCCCACCAGCCAGGGCTAGGCATGCTATTGAGGTGGAGGGGGAGGAAAGCAGCAGTTGCAGATCCGTGCAGAGAAGTTAAGGTCCAGAACTCCTTTTAGAGAGTTCATGTGTTAGATGACATTAAGGAACTTAAATGTCAAAGGTTTCAGTCTCAGTTAAGACCTTCTCAAACTTTTTAAATTTAGCAACTGACTGATTGAACTTTGAAATTTATTTTAGCCACTGTTGTAACTTTCTTTATATTTTATGTGCATTTAAACATTTTTTATCCACATGATACATATAAATGTACTTCATGGGCCAGATTTATTAGCTGCGGGTTTGGAAAAGTGGAGATGTTGCCCATAGCAACCAATCAGATTCTAGCTCTCACTTTCCTATTACATACTAGAGAATTGGTTGATTGGTTGCTATGGGCAACATCTCCACTTTTCCAAATCCGCAGCTTAGTAAATCTGGCCCCATCAGTCATTAATGTATGATTTAAAAAAAATCTTATTTAATAGCTACTATTTAAATATGACAACTTTAAGCACTGTGTAATAACATTTCTTTAAATTATTTCTTATTTTGGAATTTTCACGTTCAGCTGTTGAATGGGAAAGTTTTCTCTGCTGCATAAACTCTCAATAAATCCTGTTGCTATCCACTGTAAAATAAAACTCCAGTGCTGTGCAAGCCAATAATAAAACAGGATGTAAATGACTATTTTCTTGTCCAGAACCTGGCATGTTATTGTCAGACTGCACACTACAGACATTACCATTGCCAGTGAACTTTCAAATGTAAATACTACATTTCTAATAAATTCACTTTGATAAACTCAAAACTAAACATTTCATCTATTTTCTTGATTCTTTGTTTTCTTATGTCAACTTCAGTTCAATGCTCCAGTGCTCAAAAATAAAAGAAAAAGTATAGAACAGGTCCTAGGAGTGGGATTAGATAGATTAGATTAATACAAATCCTGAATCGACACAGGAAAAATTCTACCACAAAAATGTTTTCAAAGAAAATATAATTTCTTTTAGATCTGATATCTTTTTAAGGACTGTGATCATACATGTGAATAACTACGAGTGTTTAGGAGAAAATTGTTTGGTAAGCCCTTATTTATCAAACCGTGGACTGAAGACAGCTCGTGCTAGCAGTAATGTAGCTACTATAAATGAATTGTTTGCCTTGCTTGTCTCTGAGAATTCAAATTAGCACCAAAACTTTTTTTTTTATTGACCTTAATATTACTTTTTGCACAACATTATTTGCATCCCTAGGCAGTAATGCTTTGCTAACAGGAAAAGACAACATCAGGATACTCTGTGAGCCCTCTCAGAATTTTTTTATGAATGGGTGAGTATGCGATTCGCATACTCACCCATTCACTTTCAGAAGTGCTGCCTCCGGGGACTAGGCAGCATGGGGGTAGACTTAGGGTTTTCTGCAGGAGGGACTTAGGGTTAGGCTGTGGGGGGGACTTANACGGCCCTTTTGAAATATGGCCGTTCGCTACGGGGACCCACACTCAAGAGAAAGGGAATCAGTTTTTTTATTTTTTTAAAAGAACACATTTCAATATTTGGTAATTTCTTTGACACATACAATAACATACTAATTTGCATCTTACAGCACAGAATGCAGTGAAGGTGCTATGACAGAGTTAGCCTAAAGACATCTCATAGGAATGCCTTAACTACTATAACAGAAAAATATCAGGGAATATCAAGAACATCCTAAGCACACCTAATTATCATGATATCTGACCAATAATTGTATAGTGTGTACCCAGTTTAATTAGTATTTTAGGTTTTGTGATTCTTTAATACATTGTGGCAGAATTTACAGCAATGCTAAGCAATTTTTTACACAATTTGTAGTTAAGATGTCAAATTTCTTAACATGTTACATACTTTCATTATAAGTTAGGAAACAGATGCATCTTGATTTTATAATATACAATAGCTATTAGCAGTAATAAACACTAATGTTTACCAGGGTGCAATATCATTAAAAACAGCAGCTGTATATTTATTAGACGGTGTTTTCTGTAAATAAATCTTTGCAAACAAGGATGGTTTTCTATAATGTTCAAAATAAATCTTCTGCTTCCACCTGCAGATAAATAATATGAACAGCTGTGTATTGGATTTATTGACTCCAGGGTCAAAATTAGAACTAAAAAATGAACAGCTGTAGTGGAATCATTCACGTAGAACATATCATAACCTGTGTATGAAGGTTCAAATGGTGCCTTTCCGAGAGAGGAACAACACCACCACCTAATGGGTCAATTTGTTTATATACTGCAACCACATTTTGGAATTTCATTAACCTAAAAAAAGAAGAAAAACTTTTTATTATTTAATAGTTGCTATAGGTTACTGCCCTTCTTGTTGGTATTGTTACGAGTCGTGCTGTGACCTATAGCAGAGAGTCAGCATTTAGCAGTTTAGTGTGATTTATGAGAGGTTACTGTGGATGGCAACCTATCATGCTGTCATTAAATAAACTGTATATTGTAACTTTATTGCTATTAACACATTTATCTTTTCTTCAATGCACTCCTTGGCTTGGCAGAGGACAGTATGGAGGACAATGCAATATGGTGTAAGATTTTTAATACTAATGTCAATTTGTATTTTACTTTGTGTGCATGCAATATCTCTCACTTGCTGTACAGAAGGCACCCTCCTGAGTAATGTAAAGTGAAAGGAACAATAATCTGATTATAATGAGTGGATAAACATCTGCTGCTAACACACATCCTTCTCTTCCCACCATAAATGTCTTATTTATTGGAAACATGGCTACTTTCTTCTTAATGATGAGATAAAAGAGCAGTTCCTCCAGATGTTTGCTTGGAAATGACTGGTAAATAAAGTGAAGGAAAAATAAGGTACAATGTTTGCATTTCAATACTGCAGGTCTTCTATTTACATACTAGAAGGGAATCAGTGCTACAGACTGTCAGTGCATAATAATTACGATAGAAACCAGTGACATCATGTGTGGAATATACACATTTCTGATCCAAGGCATGTCTAATGTATGCCACATCACATGCACCTGTATTATCATCAGTGAAGCTGATCTGATAACTCAAGTAGCACATGAATGAATTTCAATTGCTTACCAGGGATAATACTGTTATGCATCAGCTCAGTAATATTAGAATATTACATGAAATGTTGTAAGGGAAAAGTCTCAGTGCTCCACTAATGTTACAATATCATTTTAGTGGGATTCCTAGTGTAGATTCTTTCAGTTTCTGTCTTCCACAGTTGCTCCTCTCAGGTTTACTACACAATTGATTTATGACTAATTATGGTATTTTGTGAGTTGGTAACTAAACCTATTTTAAGACTCATGTCTATAGGTTTCCATATACATATTCAATTTCAGGGTCTGATGCAAACCCAAATACAAATATAAATGATAAATGAAACTTGTGTTCCTTAAAAGCACACACAACCTATCAAAGACTTCAATGTGATGTAGATGCAAACATGACTGCAGCTCTGGATCTCTATGTAAGCATGAAAGACTGTGTATGGAAGCAGTATAGCCAAGTACAATGCAGCTACATCCTAGAAATGTTCCCTTTCCCCAGCAATCCAACTCAAGTTCAAGGTACCACAGGGTTATGTATAGCGGAACTCTGTGCTAGCGCTTCATTGACAATGTTAATGTAGTAATAGTATAGTTATATCTAAGCGACTCATGATGGGCCTGATTCAGAGATCCGAAACTAATGATAGTTCCGTGCGTATATTTAGGGTCGGATCGATTTTACATCAACTGCGCATGCGTAGTAATAGTGCAACGCCATGCACGTTGAAGTTAAGGTCGGAAATGCCTTAAGGTCAGACTTGTGAATCGGGCGGAGACTAATGCGACCCTAAGTGCGGCGGAAATATACAGACCTAAGGATTTGCATAGAAATGGGGGGAGGCATTTAGATGAGGAAAAGTGGGCGCGCTTACAGAGTTAGGGCCCTAAATATACGCAACTAATACACATAGGGCCGGAAGTGAGTGTGGCCAGTTAGGGCAAGTCTATGGAGGTGAAAGTTTAGGTCCGGCCGGAGGTTGCAAGGGGAATGACTGTTTATTCTGGTGAGTGTAACCTGCTCCGACCTGCCACTTAGATGCGTATATTTGCGGCCCGATCGCCGACGGATCTCTGAATCAGGCCCGATAATTCTGTCTGTATTATTATTAGCTATATTATTTTAATTAATACTTTTATTTTCTTGTGTTTAACAGTATCACTTATCAGTATATCAAGTTTGCCGACTTTCTATGTCTTCCCTCAGAGAGATCTTGGGGAAGAAACAGATGTAGACATGAGGGCGGAGCTTTAAAGCAAATTGCATACTGAAGCCCCCCCCCTTCCTGTCTATCCATACCACTATTCATAGTGTTGCTGGGGGATGGGGCGGGGGCATGATGATGCAATTTATGTCATAAAGCTCTGCCTAGTAACACTAGTAATTAGAGCATTGAGAGACGGGAGCAAGACTTGAGGCCGTGACTTGCATAAACCCAGGAAGATTTGCCTGCTCTCCCAAATTTCGGGAGTCTCTTGGAATATCGGCAGTATATTACATTTGTACTGTATAGTTTTATACTCATAGCAGTGTCCACCTTCTCTTATTAGTACATCAATAGCAATTTAAATGATACTTTGTATAGTTTGTGGAAGTATTTATATCCTACAAGATATAACGCAGGCATAGTAACCTTCAGCACTTAAAGTGGTATAAAACTACAACTCCCAGCATGCTCCAACAGCATAGGCCAGCAGTTACCAAAGTGTTTTTTTTGGCACCCTGAGGTGCCTCAGAGCTGTCATGGGGGCACCACAAACCCAAAGCCAGGCCACAGGCTCGCAGGCTAATGTCATGTTACCCAGTTAACCAGTGTGCCACAAGGAGACAGCTGCCAACCAGATGATGAAAGAAGAGCAAGAAACAGCAAAATATAGGTAGAAAAACTAGGATCCATGAAGAGGCCTGGAGAGATGGAGTAAAGGGCCTGGAGGAATGGGGCCATATCCAGAACTACGGCCGTCGTGTACGAACGTAATCTATGTATCGTTTTGGTACGTAGATTACGTATATGCGGTCTTAAAGTAGATTACGTACATAGGGCCTGACCCAGACCTACGCTCGCAAGCGATCGTACGCTGGTTGTAAGCGTAAAATCGACAGAAAAAACGCACTGCGAATGTGCAGAGTGACAACTTCCGGTCGTACCAAAGACCTTTTCGTAGTGGCGATTCAGGCATCCGTATTCTTTGCGTATTTTCCAACGATGCAGCGTGTTTATATTATGAAGTTAGTACGGACGCTGGAGTTAGGGAATGTAGGTGGGGGAGCCATTTAAATTGTACAGTATGGGCGTTCTTAGGCCGGTACGATCATCGCATCGCTACGAAAATTCGTAATGACGCCGGGAAAAGTTAGGGTAGGGTTCAGCCGGCGTACAGAGGTAAAGGTAAGGGGAGTGTCATGGGAGTGAAAGTTTTTATGCTGAAGCGGTAATACGCTCCGCTCTCATGCGTAGGTCTAGATTAGGCCCATAGTTACTACGCATGCGCAGTAGCTAGCAATCACCATCTTACGGCCGCTTGTACCCGACGGCCGTAGTTCTGGATCCGGCCCATGGAGTGCAGTGGAGAGATAGAGAAGGGGACTTGAGAGACAGGAGGGGTGAGATAAATCTTTTATGTGGTAACTTGTAATGAAAGTGGTGAAAGTTATATAGAATATAACTTATATATATTGCAGAAGTCTTTTTAGGCTCCATTTACAAAGTTGCGATGACTTTATTTTCATGGGATAAAGACCGTTTTCTGGTGTTTTCCATTTACAATGGCGATGGAAACCATGGTGATAATTAACATTAGCACCCCTGATCGTCGGCCCGCTCTAATGAATGTGGGCCGGCAGATCTTTATATTTACTTAATGTCACTGTGAATCTTAGCAATCCGCGCTGATTCCTTTCTTTTAGGTGGGTGACACCTGAGGGCTTTATTAATGAAAGAGACAGGCAAACTATTAGGAAAATGCTGTTCTCTCTCTTTCTCTATATATTGTATTAACACAGCCCACATTTATTAAGCCATCCCTCTAGATAAGGTACTGAACTTTCCTGTTATTAAGATGTTTGGAACTAACTAACTAAAAAATGAGATTGTTCAGTATTTCTTTTGGCTTAGACAGAGGCAGGCAGTGATTCCCATTTCCCAATTTTGGTGCTTTTAATGGAACCTGGGTTGAATAATCGGGGTTCCTCCTTTCATACCGCAGCATGGTTTAGGGCATCCTGGGAATAAACCTGGTATTGACCAGGGTCGCAGACCCGGGCAACCCATTCACACCGACACCCGGCCAGGGTTATTCACGGGTCCATAGCTCAGTGTGAAAGGGGTATAAGGGGGCCTTGAACTTAGCTTAGGAACCACTAGCATAAACATAGCTGATACCTGGAAAAAGCTAAATAGGAGTTAAATAATAGCTGTAATAGTAGTTACAGAACATCTGGAGTGCCACAGGTGGCCTATGCCTTATATACAGCTTTTTTTTTTATTCAAGTTTATTAAGGCAGGAATAGACACAGGAATAAAATACACATTATATTTAGCAGCAGACCCATCAAATATTACAGCAGGATAATATAACTACATCCATAATGCCCACTACATGGTAGAAATGCAATCAGTTAAGTGTGGCAAGACTAAGCTTGATAGAAGGGTCCACTGGGAATGGAGGAGGGGTGGATGTTGTCATCTAGGAGGGGGAGGGTAAGCAAGAGTATGAGGATTATAGCCCAGCTGTGAGGGGACACTAATGCTAAGGAAGCCACAGGGGCTAGATGTGGTGAAATTTATGTTCACTTATCATGAAAGTGCAACAAAACAGGTCTCCAGTGCTAATTAATCAACTTTGAGGGGGAATTGTGTCTACTCCCCAGACAATAATTAAGGGAAAAGCCACAGTGAAAGGAAAGAATAAATTATTGTAAGGATGACTTCACCAAACATGCAAATGGCCTCATATACAGCTTTGATAAATTGAATAATACAGCCTTTGAATTGATTTGTCATGCTAATCACCCTCTATATGTGGACATTGGGGTTGGAGAGGTGAAGATTGTTCTGAGGAACTCGTTAGAACTTTTATCTACGTGCATATTTTTACGATCCGTTAAACTTCTCATGCCCAGAACCCAATATATGCACGGAAAACCATGGCTGACTGATTCACGTACACTGATGTCAGACTTAGGACTGATGGGAGCATCGTCGCGTAATGAGTCTCAAATACGTGGCTAGAGGGACAAGACTCTTAATGCAAATGAGCTGTACTAATGTACAGTGTGGCTGTTCCAACAGAGTTAGGACTTATACACAAGTAGGAGAGCCTTGCAGAAACTAACATGCGCAAGGGAAAAGTTAAGATAGCCCTCAACAACTCGTAAGTTGAAGAACTGTATTGTTTGCTGTGAGGCCATGCAACTTCTCTTACTTAGTTCAGACCACACCTGCTGCGTGTTTATAATCAATGGATGTGTGTTTTTAAATTAAACAAACAAAGGCTCATTTATTTAATCCTATGCTTATTTTACATTTTGTGCAAGACTTTAACATTGTAAAGGTGCCATCATTTGTTTAGAGTTTGTGAAGCTTTTTTTTATTTTTTATTTAATTAAAATTATTCTAATAAACACCATTACATTTACTTATATTTAACTGGATTGGTTGGTTGTGTATTTTTACATTTTTTAAATGTTTATTTTTAAAATGTTTTATGAAAGTCTCTATATATAGTGGATCATTTTATTTCTAACTTCATCCAGTATGCGTTTATGTATTGTCATGGTTATTCTTATAAGTTGTACTTTAAGTTGTATTTTAATGGTGACTTTTGTTTACATATGTTAATGAGAGTACGAGCTGTTTGTATAAAAAAAATGTTATTTTTCCAAAGTCTAATCAGTGCATATAGTTACGTATCCTTGAATTATAACCAATTTTAAGCACCAAAACACATGACCGATTCACAGCTAATAAAGTCCGCACGTACCTAATTATACACAGGAAAGACTTATGTCCTTACTTTGCACTTGCGACACAGGGGCAGTGGTTAATCAGTTTCTTTATTTTCTCTGAACAGGTATTGCGGATATTTTGCTT
>WWET01000291.1:488813-503762 GCA_011038615.1 Limnodynastes dumerilii
AGTGCACATGCATTTTCGAATCCACAACCATAGAGCCCCATTTAAATGTATTGCCCCACCCACTTTACTTAAATTTATTTTTAGCCAACACTGGTGCGCCCCTTCTTATACCACTACAAACAGACATTAAATCTGCATGTAATAGATATCCATCCTTAACTACAATGTATATTATGTCGAAAAAATTACTAAGCATGCCCAGACGCTCCATACTTAAAAAATATGCACCTAAGAAGCTGCAGCTTCTTAGGTGTGAATCAGGGCCAGGATTATGAACTCTTTTTATTTTATTTTTTAAGATTCAAAAAAAGCTTAATCAATGCTTAATTAGAAGGGTTTTCCTATTTGATATTAGATGGTCAAGAAAAATATAGCTAGGATGCAACTGGTTTCTACTGCCAACTCCTCCAGTTTTAATTAGTGGAAGTTTGGTATAGCTACACCTTGGAATTGTGAACCATTTGTTATTAATTTAAGTAACATGTACGCATGTTTTGTTCTCGCTAGTTTAGGTTTAGACATTTTACATAGAGAATTGAGGGGTTCTTTTTGCCACTATACATATCACATTTTCGACATATAGACCGCTGACATCTAATTGTCATCTCTCTCTATTTCAAAAACGTGCTTAATTAGAAACTTTTTATAATGAATGGCTAAGTATGCCATCTTACCCATTCATTATGCTGACAGCTTTCCAGCATCAAGACCAGAGAGGTTACTAGACTTCGGGGAGGGGATGGAGCATAGAAGGGGAGTCTTAGGGTCGGGAAAATACTCACCAGTTGGTGCTGGGGATCTTCGCTTGTCTCACTCTGGTGGGAAAGGAACGGTCATTTGCAGTCCATTATCAAACAGGTTATTGAAAATGGGCGCAACGCAAAAGTGCCATTCCCAGCAGCAACCCACATCAGATTTGAGTTTTAAAATATTTGATACAATATAAACACAAGCAGCACTTCATAAAAAAATACACTTCATGTAGTCACTCCACCTTATTATAGAAGTTCCTGCTAGATGACATGTTAAACTCTTCAAACTGCTCTTTATATCCCCTAGTAAGTATTTTTGTGAAAGCAACATAGATGCAGACTATAAAGTACGACCACGTATAGAGCAAAACATTTCCTGATGCTTTCATCCAGACTCCGCCCTGGAATTAGGATAATTACATAACCAATAGGAGGTCGCCTGCCTGCTTTGCCAGCCTCTGGAATCAAATGACCAATTTCATATTTACAAAGTGTAGGACAAGAAAGTGATAATAGCCACTTTTACACAATTTGGTCAATGAAAATAAAACACTATGTGAACACAGAAGATACAATGTATTTAAAAAAATAAAAAAAACACACCACACAACATACCGGAAACTTGAAGTAGAGTTTGTGAAGTAAGGAGGACTATCAAACTCTCCAAGTGATAAACATTTCCTTACATCGTCAATAGATGGCAAATTCACACCAGATCGATTGATTGGATTCCGCCGAATAAAACCTTCATTGGTGCCATTACACAACGTAACCAGTCGATTGTATTCATCTAAGCTGGGATATAACCAGAAAAAAACATGATTGTCTTTATAGTATGTACAGAACTGCAGACATAAGGGGAGTGAGGTGGTCGTTTATCCAGACCTCTGTGTGTCTTCGGTAGGTGTGACAATCTGCACACAAGAGGAAAGTTAACTCCCATATCGCTCACCTTTCACATGCACTCTTTGCAACAGTTACAATGCCATAGAACAACCTTAAGCCTCCCGTGAGGACCAGCGGTCCCGTAATAATCTCTGATCCGCAAGGAAGTTTGTAAGACAGCAGCACACTGCACAATTTAAATGGTCCCCTACCCACCTTGAGTTTAGGTGAGCAGAGGGGATGATACTACCAGTCATCCGGATCTCCTAGAAGCCTTGCATTACATTCCATACCTCAAAAAACCAGCGCATGCACATAAGTTTGTTAGACTCTCTGCGTAAGTAGCTTAACATACAGAGGCCTGGACCAGTTTGTTAAAAGAAAAAAAGAGGGAATGTGAAAGTCATCTTTACCATCTACCAATGTGGACATTCATATAACAAATCATTTAAACAGTATTTAATAACTAATATAATGACTTAATGATCATGTTTCGCATTACTTGTAAGAAGGGTGTGGGCGTGACTTTGTAATACAATGTACAGTATAGGTAAACAATCAAGGCTTCTGAACCTCTGCTATTTTATGTTTATTCACACCAGAAGACATAAGTTAGCATATTAAAGTCAATTGGTACATGGTTAGAGCACTTGTGCGAACGCCTGGATACAGCAGCCATGTGATTACAGATCCAAACCCATCAGATAATCACAGATCAGCACACATAAAAGTCAGAGGTCTGGATCCAGACCAGAATAGTCTATATCAGTCTGTTATAGGCAGGGCTGCCTTCAGAATTTATGGGACCCGCCTCCTATGTGACGTCACATGGGCGGGCCCCCACAGATCTGTGATACCATCTGGCCGGTGCACAGGGAATTTCTTCCCTGCGCATTGGCCCTGTAATGCCCATCCCCATTAGCTGCGGGCCCAGGACAATAGTCCCGACTGTCACCCCTGATGGTGGCCCCCCATCCCCGATGGCAGCCCTGGGTATAGGGAATAAACACTGTTAAAAAACAAAACAAAAAAAAAACAATGGTATCAACAAGCAAAGAAGAAGCTAATACGGCCTGGCTTGCACCGTAACAGAAACCAGGTGAAAATATTCTATATTGGACTAGTTAAATATCAGGATGATTCCAGAAATCTCATTACAGTCGATTAAGTTCTCCAACTATTAATTATATCCTGTTTTCTTGTTACATCAATGCAGAGTGACCAATGTCCTGAATGTTACAAAGCAAACGTTTTGGTAATAATTTTGTCAGACGAACAGGTCATACTTTATAATATACTGATTCATGAGTACCTCAGTCTGAAGTAATTCTACTTGTTGATGAGAGACCTCAAAATAAATCCTATAAGGATAATTACCTGGTTATATGAGATGGCTGTTGCATTACGAAGACATGGCTCACGACAAGCAGGTTGTTACTTAAATAGTCAGTAGTTAAATCATTTTTCTTCCTATGACTAAATATTAGGGGAAGGAATACTATATCAGACTGCGTCAGCGCTGATTCTGAGTTGCACTTAAACCTTTTTTTTGGATGCAAGTGTAAACCTGAGCAATACCATGTTGAACTGCAAGGGGGAAGCAAATTTTAATTATGCCGTATTTGAGTTCCATGTGCAAAAGTAAAGTATTTTCCCTGCATGCAACAGAATGAAAATTAATTCATGCAAAAGACTGAAAATTAATTAGCACTCCTTACTTTACAAAATGGTATAGTCAGGTTTTACCCATACTCTGAATCAGCCACCCTCTCTTTAGACCCTGGACATACTAGGGACAATGCTTGAAGAGTTACCTGTTGCACACAATTTCCCAATCTGAGAACCTGGAGCCACTACTAATTAAAGTAGGGTCCTCCAGTCTGGGAGCCCCAAATAATTCATCTGTGCAGACATCACACTCATTTCCCCCGGTGGCAAAGTTCCAGTATGGTAAGGCAAAGGAATCGTCATTGAGCATTTTCTGTTGGGAAGAGTCAACAATGAGAAATAAAATAAGAAACCTGACAGAATGTAATACATATATAAATGGTGATAGCAGACGTGTCACCAGTCAGGTGAGTTTACACACACACACACACACACACATATATATACATATACACATATTATATTATATATACACATATTATATATATATATATATATATATATATATATATACATATTTTTTTATACATATATACATATACACATATATACATATACAATACAAAATATACACACACACACACACATAATATATACACACATATTATATATATATATATATATATACACACACACATAATATATACACACACATAATATATACACACACACACACACATAATATATATATATACACGCATACATACATATACATATACGAAGAGGGGAGTATATGGGGGTACCACTGGAAATACTACAATAATGCCAGATCAGGATTTTTATGCTTGGAGCAGAGTGTAAAGTCTCAGTTGTGGCATTTAGTAAATATAATGAAGCGTCTGCCCACACTCAGAAGAATGGGCCGGCGAACACCATCCATGTTTATATGGATTGTCATGGAAACTGCTGTTTTCCATGGCGATCAATGGTTTATAAATAAAGCAGACTTCATTGTAATGCAGTTACGGCCATTTTCATGTGAAAACAGGCATTACCGATTCAAAATAAACAGAAAAGAAATTTGTAAATAGAGCTCCATATCATATAGCATAGGAAATACCAAGTGCTAAAGTGATCACACTTCCACAATTCTCTGTAAGTGGCATGGAAGGACTATTGGACAAAAACTAAAGACTGGGAGATGCTTCATTACCTGTAGTTCTCTTTCCAGAAGCAACAGGTGGTAACGATGCCATGTAACAAAAGCTGGGCCTTTGTGAGAGAGATCAATAGCTTTGAATGGACGCCCCGGCCCTGACAGGAAGAAATCCAAAACAAAGAAGAATCTTTTAATATTAAGAAGTTTTTGTTCTTTACATCTAGCGGCAAGTATTTTATAGCTCTCAGCATTACCTTCAAACACTGCAGAGTGACTATTGGTCGGGATTTAAGATTACCACTACCTGTTATCAAGGGTATCCATTTGCTGCTGTCTACAATTACATGTGGGATTCAGATTGTACACAATTTAAGAAATAAATAAAAGCCATTTGAAATGTCCTCACTGTTAAGGATTGTTATTACATAGTAACACAAATTGATTCCTAGTATAATATAAACTACTTCCAGCACTAGCTTGCTGCTCTTTTTTGTGTTGCACATTTATTAGGCTTGGCCTATTCTAAGTGAGCTACTTTAAGTGATTTATTTGTATTATTGACCTGTCTTTATCAGAACCTTATTGATAAGCACTGGACAGATTCTGAAGGTCTATATACTCATCACTGCACCAAGAAGCTTTGTTCTCCAGTGCAGAAATTTCATATAACCCATTATGATGAAATAACAAAAACAAATTATGATGAAATACCAAAAGCAGAACAGTACAAAACAATCCAACATCTATTGGCAATAATAAACCAATAGCCACAGAAAATAAATTATTAATATAGATATATATTATACATTTTAAAAACCTAACTCACTATCAAACACTGTTGGGTTTAAAAAATAAATACATACTAAATCACTGTTTCCTAATTTCACATCTACAAATAAAAAAATGTAGCTTTTAAAATTTTGAAGTGACAGATTTACAATACCATTGGAACCACTTTCTCAGATTTAAAATGTGGTAATGGAAGATTGTAGAGCTTGGCACTGGTCAGCGTGATGGTGGTGTTAGTATCTGTGAGGATGATCATTCTAAAACAGTTCTCTGATCACCGCACAGACACTAACACCACCACCCTAACCAGGGCCAAGCACTACAAGCTTCCATTACCACGTTCAGAATTATATATCTAGTGTAACTGGGACATTACAGGAAGACAGCAGCTGACACCTTTGCACTACCCACACAGAGACCTGAAGAGCCCTAGCACCTATTACTTGAGATTTCTCAGATTTAACTACAACATGTGGCACAGCGTGGTACTCAGGAAACCGAATACTAACCTAACAATGTATCCCTGACAGAGTAGTAATGGAGCCAGACAAAGAAGTTATAGATGCTCGTGTTTGATACTTGTGGTTCGGTTCCATTAGGCCCAAGAATGCCAAGCCAATGCTGAGTGGCGATCACATAGTCTGGGTGAATGGTTGTCTTGGAGCGATCCAAAGCTTCTAAGAACCGAGCCCTCTCCACAGGAGTTAAAGAATGAATATTTTTCCTAACAACTGGTGCCTTCTTCTGGTCACAATTAGATCCAGTCCATCCAAACTTACAATCTCCACAGTTATACCCAGAAAAGTTTCCTGAGAAAATAAATAAGAATAATAATAAAAATTAAAAAAAAATAAACCTTTCACATTGTCTGTTTCTTTATTTCTCAAGAACATGGAAGGCAAATTTTACAATATTCAGAGATTTTACCAGCTGGAATGGCAGGACAAGGGGTCGCATTCCCCATGTCATTGGCCGGCTTTTGCAGTTATAGATTCAGACACCAAGACTTACAATCAGAGTGTTGTTACATATACTGTACACACGCTTTAATCTGTCATTTGTGTTTTATTACTACTAGAGATGTAGAAGAGCTATAATTATAAAGGCTTTAAACAGTGCTTGGTCATGAAATATTTTAATAGGTATCTAAGAATAGTCTCTTAAATTAAGTCTCTTAATTTAAAACATTACAGTGGATCACCATTAGCTTGTATGGTATATTTTGTATAATTCCTTAATTCAAACAGTATGTATCTCTACAGTATGTGTTGCATTGATAAATGGTCAGGATATAAGGTTTCCCACTTAAAGATTTTTTGTAATTGAGAGGACTGAAAAGCTTTCACACATTTGTTTTACCAACAATATTATTAACTTGTCCGATAAATTCCCAAAACATGGAAAACCTTTGAGCCTAACTCCCACTTCAGGGATTTATAGATCAAAAAATTCAAAAACAAGCTCCATAGGCTGGAACCAGACTTAAGTAAGTGCTTGAAGTTAGTTACTCCAGGGCTAAACCATGTTGATTGCAGGAGGAGTCACGTAAATTGTATTATTTGCATGCAGGGAAAACATGGAAACATCACCTCTCAACTCTAATACTGCTTGCAATAGATGAAATATGACTTCCCTGCAATCAACATGGTTTACCCCAGGAGAAACTAATATCAAGTACTTAAGTCTGGATCCAGCCCTATGTCTCTATTTTGTTTCCATAACCAGTAATTCATGTAGCCATCATGAAAATTGTATCTCGTACAGATAGTCACTTAAAACAAAAAGCACAACACAACTGAACAAGACAGTACAACCTCAAACAGAAACAGCTGTATACACATTGCAACAACATGGTAAACATATTGGGCTGGATCCAGACTTAAGGAGCTTGAAATTGAGAGGAAAGTTACTCCAGGGCAAAACCATGTAGATTTCTGGGGAAGCCAAGTTAATTGTATTCTTTGCATGCAGGAATATATCTTTGAATTGCTTACTGCACACAGATAGTGACCAGCTTTACTATTACACTGTTATTTAGACTTGGGATAGGAAACATCGCCTCAACTCTAATACTGTTTGCAACAGATGAAATATGACAGCCCTGAAATAAACACGGTTTAGCCCAGGAGTAACTTTCCTCTCTTATTTTCAAACTCATTCTTAAGTCTGGATCCAGTCTATTTTACCTAAAATCAAGTATACCCTCCTGGCTTGGATTTTTTATACCCCCCAATTTCCCTCTTGTAGCAGAAGTGTCCACGTCTATTTTTAACATAAATCCCACAAAACAAGTTTATTTTAAAATGGCATCACTTTCTACAATCTAAATATCTTTAAGCTGGAAGATTATATAAATATGGCACTATTGTAATTCTAGAATATTTAAGACAAAGTTGCTTTTATACAACTTATACTTTACATTAAGCAGACCCAACTGTACAGAAATCTCTCTCTCGTTGTCATTTGTAACAGATCTGGCCTAACAATAAAGGATTATATGCAACCATTGGAAAAAAAAAAGCCATGAACTTTATAAATGTAACTTCAAGAGGATAAACTAAATATATTAAAATAGCCAAATAAAATACCACACAAGCTTAAACAGGCATCAGACGAGGGAACATTAGAAGATGTGTATATCAAAAAACACTTTGTACAAACATAATAAAATGGTCAATGTTATTAGATTAAAGTTAGGGAAAAGGAGTAGTCTGCTGTCAAGTTCATTTAGCCAAGTTTACTAATGCAGGGATGTTGTGTAAATAATTAGATGCCATTGAAGTATATAGCTCACACTTATTTTGGTTACAGTAACACATTCTTGTCTATCGAGAACACTGCTTCTTATTACCATAAAGCCCTTTTTGTTTGGGAGTATGTAGTGCCGTCATTTATACATTGCATATATGGTTTATATACACACGTTTCATGTATTTCCCACGCAAAAACACTAGTGCCCTCAGTCAATCCTGTTATTCACATGAAACCCATGTGGGTCCCCACTTATTTTTCCTAGATATACATCTGGAATAGAGAACAAAAAAGCTGCACGTACCTGTGCACTGGCAGGTGGCATTGTAGAACTTCAGCGGCCAGCGCTCCCGGTCATCCACGTTCCGCAGGGTGTAGGGGCCACTCCAGGGCCGATCGTCAACCACCACATTCGCGCATCTTCCCCGTCCCTGCGCGGAGCCGCACACGTTGTTTGGGTCTGAGCCCAGAGGAGGGCAACATCGCTTACTCACCAGCGCCTCCACCGTAGTACAAGCCCTGGGGAACTGAGCTTCAGCCACTTGGGCCAAGCACAGCACCAGGAGAAATGTGCCTAGATGCTCCATGACTACCTCCTGCGGAGTGACAGGCACTTCTTAAAGAAGTTACAGCTATATTACAGATTAGGAGCACTTACACCGTCATCACATGGGAGGATAGCAGTTACACCTCTTTTAATCCTGATTAACCTTTTGATTTATATATAAACAATAGTTCCAATTATACAATTACAAAATCATTTTATACAGCATCCTTCTGTAACATAACTAAAGTCACCAGAACGCTTGTACAAATAAACTGCGACACCCTCTAACAAAGTCTTATTCATGTGACGGAATAATCTCCTGGACTTTAAGGGCTTGTATTGCAGGGTGAGATTCCTTTCCCAGGCTTTTGTTCATTCATTAGCAGCGCCTCATTAGAAAGCAGCTCCTCCATCTACTCCTGCTTATATACAGGGCAGTAATGCTGCAGGGTCCACATGAATGCCATGTGACTATTCCTATAGGAAACAATGTTTATACTATGTGAATTCTATCACGTGCTAAATGTTATACAGGAATGAGTTAACAAGTTCTCCCAACATGAGTTTATAGAATTTATCAAAGCACATTTTTTCCCATCCAGCAAATTCAAGATACCATTCACCCCACCATTGCCATTAACAAAGGGGCAGACTGGGAAGTTTATGTGGCCCTGGGTGAAGGGGAAAGCAGCAAATGGCCACATGTTGGTGGGATTAACTATAGTTGGGGACAAAAAAAAATAAAAACGAGATTATTGTACATAAACTGGGTCAGATTATGTATAAAACAATTATGTAAAGACGTTAGAATAAATCCAATGACTAGTATGTCTCAATACAATGAAGATGTTTATGGTGACCTCCATTGCAACTCAACTAGAATCCTAGTGTCCACCACCCAATACAGAGCATCCTACTGACCTTCTTTGTAAACAGACAACATCTTCGTGACCACCACCCATTACATCCTTATTCTCATCAAACAGAACAAGGGCTGCCTCAAAATCCACAACCTACCCAGAAAATTCCCTGTAAGTCCTATGCACAAGCCACCTCTGCTACTAACTGGCTTAACCAGCACACAGCTTTTTAATAACAAGTATTCCCCAGCGCTTGTGGTAATATTACAGTAACCCACCCCAAAAAACTATTAACAATCTTACAAACAAAAAGCATTTTTTATGAAATATCAAATATGATACTACAAATAAGTGTGTGTGCGTGTGCGTGTGCGTGCGCGTGCATATGACTTACTCACACCAAAGTCTTCTAGTCAGTGATACACTGCTTTTAAACAGCCATTCAAGTGAATATAATCATCACTGCTTGAAACTCCCCTGCACACTGCTTTTAAAGTCAACAACTCCCCACAGCTGACACAAATTGGATAGGGAGGGGAGCTACAATAGTCATTAAAAAAGACAGTACAGAGTATTTTGCTGTTATACACATATTTAATAAATAAAGTTTATAAAACTGTTGTGCTGTAGGTGTATTATAAACATAAACATAGTCTACATTTTAGGGCTGATTCAGAGTTTAGGAGTAAGGGTAAAAAATGTGCAGGTGTACACCTCGGCTAGACCATTTCAAGTAAGGGGTGTTAATTTTAAATCTTTCGCATGCAGGGAAAATACTTTACTGTTACACACAGAACTCAAATACTGCATAGCTTTATATTTATTCTATAAAACAGAGTTGAGCTAAGACACTTAACCTCTTTATTCTAATTCTGGATTTACAATTTAAAATTGCCTCCCGTTGCAATTCAACATGGTATTGCTCAGCTAAAAACAAAAACAATTGCACACAGTTTATTTCTCAGATAATTCCCACACACTAATCATGTGTTTTGAGGCTTTTCTTAAATAATGTTTTAAGTCCCATTTAAGGATCTGTTGCAATATATCATTTGATCAAACTATTCCCATTTTGTGTATTATGGCCTGTGACATGTCTGGTGCGTTTGTGACAAAGATTGTTGGTCCTTTTTCTGTGGCATTTTTTTGTCAATAACAAGTATCACCTAATTAATAATTTCTCAGTTTAAAAAAGCATTAATAAATAACACATATATGGAGCTGAATTACTTAGCATTAAGAAGAATACTTAATAGTTTAATGTGGGTGCTATTGATATATGAGAATATCTAAATGTGGTGCTTAAATGTGTGGGGGAGAGATATGTTACAACTTCTCATAATGTAAAGTTTTCTTCCTGTAGGTGTATTATAAACATAAACATAGTCTACATTTTAGGGCTGATTCAGAGTTTAGGAGTAAGGGTAAAAAATGTGCAGGTGTACACCTCGGCTAGACCATTTCAAGTAAGGGGTGTTAATTTTAAATCTTTCGCATGCAGGGAAAATACTTTACTGTTACACACAGAACTCAAATACTGCATAGCTTTATGTTTATTCTATAAAACAGAGTTGAGCTAAGACACTTTCCGTCTTTATTCTAATTCTGGTTTTACAATTTAAAATTGCCTCCCGTTGCAATTCAACATGGTATTGCTCAGCTAAAAACAAAATCAATTGCACATAGTTTATTTCTCAGATAATTTCCACACACTAATCATGTGTTTTGATTTTTTTCTTAAATAATGTTTTAAGTCCCATTTCAGGATCTGTTGCAATTTATAATTTGATGAAACTATTCCCATTTTGTGTATTATGGCCTGTGACATGTCTGGTGCGTTTGTGACAAAGATTGTTGGTCCTTTTTTTGTGGCATTTTTTTGTCAATAACAAGTATCACCTAATAAATTATTTCTCAGTTTAAAAAAGCATTAATAAATAACACATATATGGAGCTGAATTACTTAGCATTAAGAAGAATACTTAATAGTTTAATGTGGGTGCTATTGATATATGAGAATATCTAAATGTGGTGCTTAAATGTGTGAGGGAGAGATGTGTTACAACTTCTCATAATGTAAAGTTTTCTTCACTCGCATGTTGGCATAATAGACTGTAATAACCGCCACGTCTACGGGACAAAATAAATACCATGCTTAAAGTCAATGTTAGTTGAGGAATATAAAGTTATAAATATTATGATATATTTTATGACACTTCTAAAAAAAAATTCTAGCTATCCTTTTATAGAATATACTTGATAAAATAGTAATAATGGGCCAGACCCAGATTTACCCAAAGGGGCATTTTCTGAACACCTCCTTTTGGTAATGTGGCATATGTGCAAGCGTTGCAGTAACAGGACAGAATTGTGCATCTAGAGGGTCCAGATCTGTCCTAGTACTTAATTCGACCGTGGGGCAGGACAGAGCGGGAAGTGGAAGAGCTTTCTCTTTGTGGGTGGGGGAGGTATGTAAATTGTACAGTAAGGGCTGATTATGTACAATCCAACTTTCTGCACAGCCCCATTTGACATAAGGACTGTGTGGAAACGTAGGGGTGAGCTGACATAAGTGCGTACGAGCAAGGTGAGTGGCCTTCTCATGACCGTGTGTAATTTAGGATGCAGAGGAGATCAAACCAGTCCAATAACATACCACTAGAGTTGGTCGTTCCAACAGGCAAACAATCCAAAAGCCTTTTCATACAGTGCCATACAACTCCAATACCGAGCATAAGATACTCGCATATAGTGCAATATTAATAACAAGAAAGGGAGTGTAGTATAGGTTGGCAACTGTGCAATTTTAGGGGTAGATTCTATTCTCCATGAAGTCTATATCACACAAAGCTACATCACGTATCTTATATAGCACCCCTTAGTGGTGGGAAGGAATTCATGCCGTTCAGCTACTAGACAGGAATAGGTGCATATGAGGCCTAATACCATCATTGTGGAGAATAGAAACTTGCCCTCAGGTAAATATTAAAGTCTGTGGTGTTTTGCAAGAAAGTACTGTATGTCCCACATTATGTTCTGCTCAGTAATGATCTGCAGCAAACAACCAATTTATACAGTGATATACAGGGTGTGTGTCCCCGCTTTGAACGGCCCTATTTCGATACAGCTGTTCTCTCCCAGCCAATTCCGAACTGGCTGGGATATCGATTGCTTAAGCCTCGATGAGGCATAACAGTCGATCCCCGTGCTCAGATAGGTAAGTAAAAAAAAACTACCTTTTCACTAATTCTAACCCTAACCCTCCCTTCCCTGCAGCCTGACCCTAACCCTTCCTTCTCTATAGCCTAACCCCAAGACCCCCTCCCCACAGCCTGACCCTAACCCTCCCCTTCTATGGCCCTCACCTTAACTCTCCCTTCCTAAGAGCCTAACCTTAATCCCCCCCTTCCCCTCTAACACTAACAGTCCCCGGAGAGGTTACTCACCTCTTTGGAGCTGTCAGCAGCGGTGGGTCTGCAGCAAAAATGATTGGCCGGGTATGCCGATCGGCACACTCAGAAATAATAATAATAATAGAAAACGGCTGTCATATGAAATAGAGACAGCCGAAAAGGAATTTTCGTCTGTCTCTATTTCTAAAAGCAGCCATTCAGACTGGGGACTCGCAACGGATATGCATACGCCATATGCCCCCTTTGCCCATTATACAGACTGTCCTGATTGGTACCCTCTCCAGTGCTCCCTGAGGAAGCCCAAAAAGGGTGGAACATGCTGGAGCTTTAGACTACTACCACTTCGCTTTTTTTGGACCTATTTCTGCATACCGCACTGTCTCCAAGAACCGGAATCCAGCGCCAATCTGCACAGCAGCCAGGAGCGGCACCGAGGAGAAAACAAGTCTCCCAAGGACCGGACTCCACGATCAGCGCCTTTCTGCACAGCAGTCAGGAGCAGCACCGAAGAGAAAGAAAGCAGTCAAGGTTTCCAGCGAGGTGTGAGACATTCAATAGGCACGGATGAGCTCCCCGTAGCTGAACTGTACTTCCTTACCGTTAAGGTTTTTTACATTTATTCATTGGAGAGACTCACCATCGGAACATTACAACAGGGGCAATACACTTTGTAACAGGACCCACTTCTTCAGCGGGTATTGACCTTTTGCAACATTGTTGCCGTTATTTGTAGATCTCTTTAAACAGGGACTCGGGACTTTCTCATATATTTGCAACTCTGTTGCCATTCTACTTTTATGGTAAACTATTTATATAGGAACTTTCTTACCTCCTGTTATTGAACTATATTATCATTTGCCCTATCTATGTATATATGTGGTACCACTATATGTTTATGTTGATAACCATTATTTCTGGAATTAATAAATACTTACTATTTTACCCTTGCAGTCCCCCTATCCCTTACCTTACCACATCCCCTTGCTTCAGTTACCTGGCGTGCCTGGTGCATATCACCGTTTCTATTTCACTCTGGAAGAAAGCAAAACATTCTTCCTACCCTCAAATAGTTCTGAATACACTTTCCCCCTTCCATGTCTTCCCCTCTCCCTACCATTTCATCACTATCAGCGCTGGATTTATCCTTTTTTTCTCATGCATATGCTATATTTATCAACATTATGGGCCAGATTCAATTAAGAATACGCACCGCAATTTGCGCTGCACATTTTCCTGTCTATTATGGTAGCTGATTTTTATGTGCACCTCTATGAGGCGCGCATAAAAATCTTTCCCAAAAAATACGCGGCTTCGCACTCAAGTTATTCGCAGTGTGATGCTAATTGACACTGGCCCTGTGTTTCTCTCCTCCATTCCAGGGGGGAGGCCCAGCTGACATGCTCCAAGAAGCAATATACTGCTTATTGGGTCATCAAGCATATGCCATACATGATCATTACCAGCACCTTTGTTTTCACATGTTTAGCACACATGTCCTTAGCAGTGTTTAATACTAAGCAACTTGCACTGAGCTGCCTGAGGGGTTATTAACATCTCCAGTACTTAGACAGTTTACTGTGGGTTGAGTTTGGTAGACATTTTTATATGTACACAACAAACCACTATCTTACCCATTATATAAGGGGGTCTTGATCTGGTTCTTATGTTATTGTGCCTGATACAAAATGGGCATAATATATGAAAAACTAATTATTTAAATACAAATAAATCATAGATACTCCCACATCACATCACCACCAAAAACTCAGATAATTGCTGGGGCAAGCTCCAACAACCCAGGAGGTGTGGTTTGAGATCCCAGGGTCCTTTACCCAGGTCCGACCCTGGTAGGGGTGCAGTGTGACAGATGCTACCCAGGTTTTACCCGCGTAAAATTTCCCGGGTCAACCCTGCAGTGTGAAAGAAAGGGATCATTTCTGGGTCTGTGACCTTGGGATGATCTGTTTGACACGGCAATATCCTGGGTTGTAAGACCTGGGACATTGCCGGGCCGGAGATGTGAAAATGGTATTAGATTAAAAGACAACTCTCTCCCCAAAATCAGTTATCCCTGCTTTATATGGCATTGGGATCATTTCCTGTGACCTTGGGATGATCTGTTTGACACGGCAATATCCTGGGTTGTAAGACCTGGGACATTGCCGGGCCGGAGATGTGATGTGAA
>WWET01000291.1:517724-529152 GCA_011038615.1 Limnodynastes dumerilii
AAGTTCCTCTATAAATTTGACCAATTGTTTCTTTACTGTAAATAGATCTGGGCTCACTAAAATTAATAAAAAATTAAATATCAATATTAATAATAAAAAATATATATAGAATGCATTAACTCATGATTGTCAAACATAGGTTGGATTTATGTTAAAGAAAGTCCCATTACTATCGTGTGTCCTCTATTACATCATGGGTTGCTTATATTGTATGGTGAAGATGTGAATTGAGGTTGTGTTATAAAGATATAATAATTTCATTTAAACATCTATAGATAGATCTAATGTAATTAGAGATTTAATATCTGGTTATAATTTTTTAACCTACTGCTAATGTCATCTATCCATAATTTGATCACTACAAAGAAGCAATCAATGAATCTAGGAGGCTATATAGGACTATTATAGATCCACAGATAACATATTTAAAAAGGATAAATATCTCTATTCCCTTTGGTAATAAATTAAATATGTTTATGATTATATTATAATATAAATATGTTCTGTCTATATGGATTGGTATTTTTCTATTATCACTGTAAACTAAAGGTTTTATAATGATATGTATTCATTCCTCTAATATCAGAAGGGATCTACATAGACAAAAGATGTAGAGTGTGTTTCCCTTTAAAATCGACGCCATGTTGAAATGCTATTACTGTGTACCTGAACAGATCTATATTTATTTCTATACATAGGAATTTTTTAATTTCGCTATGTACTTCAGTAGGTCTTTATGCTACATAGTGCGCTCACCAAGGCACTGTATTACTGTTTTTGATTTGTATAAATATTCTGTGTTATTGTCGCCAGTTGGTTGTTCATGTTTCTATTTCTATTTTTTATTTTTGTTTTTTATTTATAATTATATTAAGGTTTTATAAATATTATGGCTATGATTAGTTTGATTTGTATGATTTGTTTTTTATTTATAATTATATTAAGGTTTTATAAATATTATGGCTATGATTAGCTAGACATATTACTTTTTGCTTATAACAGCTTTAAATATATCTTGACATTCGTGGAAAACACCTGTGTGAACAACATTTAAGACTACTCACCTTCAGTCATACCTTAGATGCTCTCTGATGAAACCCCACCCGAGAAACGCGTAAGAGCTTGCTAACCTTTGGATCTGATACCCTAGCTAAGGCTAGATACTCACCATTCAACTTTGGATAAAAAATCTACTGCTGCACCCCAGCCGCTTTCTCTATTAATTAAGTTGGATTGCTTTTGACGGCATTTGAGACTGTATTGACTACGCCTTGAAAAGTTTTTTCACCAAACTCCTTTGAAGGCACCTGGAGATGGGCTTCCGTCACTGACGTTATCCGCACACTGCATAGCAGTCTAATAGCCACACTCCAGAGCCGGAGGACTTTACTTACCATTCATAAGCTCCACGATAACCATAGCCTGCATATAGAGGAAGCTTCTTGCAGAGAAGGCGTTCAGGCAAACTCCAGTCATTGACGGAATCTACCTGCAGCGGCTAACTATCTGTACTTTGGACATAGAACACAGCATATGTGAGTAACAACATACCTATTTCTATTTTTATATTATCTACTGTAGCCCAACGGTACAACGGAATTTACAACAGCTTGTTCAAGATACTGTCCCTGTGAAATTTACAGTACAAGTGTCTGAGTGGTGCAGTTCAATGGACTGTTTTTTATCTTATAAGATCCAGACAGTGCAATATATACTTTTTGTGATATTTTAATTATTGGAATGTTCCTTACTACTAATTCTAATTAATATCTGAGCTCAGATTCCTTTTTTCATTATCACCTATGGACTATTGATTTTCCTGCCAAGTATATCATCCCTTAGCCTATGGCTATATAATCTATTAGGTGTCAGATTCTCTATGTATATGTGTTTAACATTTTATTGTTAACATTAGTGTAAGTGACCCGTTCCGACCCATCATCAGAAAGACTTCCAGGCTGCTGCATGCACTTCCACACTCTTGAAATGCATACATTTTCCATTTGCAAAGAGTGGAAAACACTCTCATTGGGCCTGATCCAGAGCAACGCTCGCAAGCGAGCGTACGCTCATCGTATGCGAATTTTCGGCAAAAAATTCGCAATGCTCATGCCCAGTATGACAGCTTCCGGTCGCCTGAGCGTCATGAGCGAATAGCGGGCGTATCGTTAGCGTATTTTTCGCTCGCTGGGCGTATTTTTTTTACGATGGTCGGCTGGGCGCCCGTTTTACTACTGGGAGGCGGGGGTAGCCATTTAAATTGTACAGTATGGGCGTGCTAAGCGTATTTTCTCAGCGTATTCTCTGCGAATTTTCGTACGGCCGACGGTCGTACCCAGTGTAGGGTATAGCCGCCGTAAGCAGGGACTTTACTATGGGAGTGCGAGGGGCGTGTAGGTTGATACGACGAGCGTACGTTCGCATTCGCCCGTCGTTGCGAATTTTCGTAGCGCTGGATCAGGCCCTATGTCTCTAATAAATATTTAATACATTAGAGAAACCTTTAGGTATTCTGGAGAAAAAAGTGAATACAATTAATGTCTGGGGAATATATCACATAAAATGAAGTCAAACACTGGAGACCATCCCATCTTTCTGGCAACACCTGAGTTGTGTGCAAGAGTCGTGTTCAGACTTTGTATTGATTATCAATATCTGGGTGTATATGACAAGATAGGTCTCAGACCCTCAGAATGAGACTATACTTAAAGCAAAATGTGGCTGGATTGATTATTAATAATCCAATCAAGTGGTAATTTTTAAAAAGAAAACATGTGCATACTTAGTTACATTTTGGTTTGGAATAATGTGTGCAGAGGAAAAGAACGCAGAGCTACACTAACCCCCTCAGGCAAATATTCAGCTCTGGCTGTGGGAACTCTTCTGAGGCTACACCCATGTTCTAGAAATCTTCTCCTCAGGGATCTAGTAGTTACAACCACATTGTAGTACCAATTACAAATTCAGTATTGTAAATTATGAATTGCTTTATGCTAGAAACATTTTCCCCTTTTTCATGTCCAGTGTCCTATTGATGGCATGTTTACAAGTAACAGGACATTCCACCACATTTTAAATAAATAAATAATCCAGCATCTTTGGGGATGTTTTATATTTCATTAAAATTAGGGGGGGACTGGAGTGACTTTTGTCAGGTAGCTAGGTTCTACAAATATATATTTAACAAAGCAGAAGGGAACCGCACTTCACTAAGATTGAGCAGCAGATATTTGGATTATATCTTTCAATGGTCAGAATGTTCTTAACCCTGAAGCCTCTAGGGATATGCTTTTTTCACGATAATAGTCAGACAGGGTAATCCCATGGTACAAAAAAAACAATCTCTCGTTTCTTCAAATGCATGAGATCTCTGAATAGAATTGCTGTGGTTTGAGTTCCGCCACTTGAAACCAAGTTTTCTTTGAAGAGGATAGCATCAGCTTCCACATCGGAATAAGAGTGGATATCACCCCCTGGTAAGGAAATAGCAGGTGAACAGGGGAAGGGATATAAGTTGGTAGCTGTAGGGGGATGTAAAGTATGGGGAAGTTTACACAAATATTTAAAAACCCAGCCACAAACCATATCTTTCTATCTTTAAAATAAAAGTCAGAGAATTTGTTACATATTAACATGTAACAAATTCTCTGACTTTTATTTTAAAGATAGAAAGTTATGGTTTGAGGCTGGGTTTTTAAGTATTTGTGTAAACTTCAGCACTGTCTTCTATTTCACAACTCTTCTTTGTTGTTGCTTTGTATTGGGGGTTTTGTGGACACCCCCAGAGGCAGAAGCTGCGGCTGATTCATTGTTAGAGCTCGCTAGAGGATTTATTCTGTTTTATGCACAATTTGTGTAAACTTCCCTATACCTTACAGCACCTGCTCCATATCACCTTATAAATTGATTTGAGCAACCTCCATTCTGTCTATCTATCTATCTATCTATCTATCTATCTGTATGAAGTTACAGAGAAGTCACTCATGAGTCTCTCAACAGTGTTAGCAAGAAATGCCTTCCTGCATAGAATACAGACATTTCAACCGCATACCTCAGAGGTTTTCATCAGGGTCACAAGAAAAAAAAAACATATATATTGGCCTTTGGGTATATTTATTTCCTTATTCTACACAATAGTGTTATAAAATTGCCACAAATAAGGTAAAATGAAGATCAAGATAACATCTCAATAAGTAATGTAATATATATAATAAAAATTGTAAGGTGACAAAGTGGCTTCAAAATCATAAAGCTTGGCCATAATTGGAACGTTAGTTATTTTAGGTCATCTCTAGATAAGACGTTAGGATTGCTCAGAGGACAGTCCCTAGTTCATCTGAGAATGTAGTAAGAAATCACTGCTTGATTGTTAAGAATTTTATTTGGCAAGGAAAAAAAACAAACCGTTAAAATACCTTACAATTAAGTAGCAGATGAATAGTGCAGTGATGTACAACACCTGTTTCTGGATAACACTTTACCAGTGAAGCCATTATGGGGCTCGTTAAACCCTGCTCTTTAGTCCTTAAATTGCATGGAAAACACAACCAGAAGACCTGGCTGTTGTGATCACAACATCTACATGATTAGTCAGTGTCGGGTAAACTGTGTAAGACTTTTAAGGTGTTTTGGAAGGGATACTACATTTTTTATTTTATATAGCTCTTACTTTTAATGATTATAGAGGACATGTATTTATTAGGGAGGACTGGATCACTAAAGACTGAAGATCTACATTTCTTAAACATGATAATAAAGGGATTAACAAGTTATATTAACAACACAAGTAATAAGGCAATCAAGATCAAATGCATGTAGTTTTAATAAGTAAATAATTATAGATAACTTGTGGGTTTGTACAGCTTGTTCACCGAAGTCATGACTGTTACATACATATATACATATCTATACAGTGGCGTGTATCCTCATTAGATTGATCCAGAGTCCTAACTCAGATAAAGTGCTATCCATACACCAGACAACTGTAGAAGCTATGCATAACTGAGAAGCCATGTCTATGGTAACTAAGAATGTGACTGTGACTTTCTGCATAGATACTCCCAGAACATGGATAGTCACAACGACTGATAACAATCCAATAACAATGAAAACACTAAAAATGTATGAAAAGTTTTTTTTATTGATATTGATTACAATCCATTTTAATGGGGTACCCTGAATAGAAAAGATTGTGGACATGGAAAAAACAGATTTCAATTAGTTTCTTCTGAAGGCATTATGGTACACACTGTTCAAGATACATTAATAAAAAAAACACAACATACTTTTGTTCATTTCATTCCTCTGCCCAATTTTGACTAGAGTAGCACTATTTTCATGGATTAAAGTCTCTAGGTATTACAGGGCAGGGTAGTTATAATGAATCCCATATTTCCATAAATATGAAACAAGTAATTAAGACAGTTAATAAATAGATCTGGAATGTAGAATTTTAAAGCTTAATAAGGTGCAAGATATTAAAAAAACAAAAAAATGTACATTTAAAACAATTTAAAATAATTAAATCTACATTCCAGGGAAGAGTTAAAAGAAAAGTAAAAGAATGATCTTGCCCACTGTCCCATTTCCTAAAAACACAGAGGTTACTCCATGTCGTCTTTCCCAGGGCTCTGCTGTTCCTTTCACAGGCCAAGGCCCCCCAATCAATACAAAGTCAAAGATTGTGCATCTTTATATGGCCATCCTGCTCACTTATAACAGAGGCAAATTTTTACATCTAACCGGAGGATTTTTAAAGCCTTCATTTTCTGCACTGTGAAACTACTTATCCACTATTACATGGACATCATATAAAAGACCAATAGTGCAGAATAAGGTCATGTCTTTCAAGAGTGCATAGCAACAGTGTTCTGCATCAACATTTTTTTTCTTTTAGATATACTGATTGGTAAAACCTGCCAGTGCAGCAAATGCATCCTTTAACACTGCAATATGACATTAAACAATTACTTTAAGAAATAAAAAATAATGAATGGAAAAGGACATAAACATCTGATGTCCTAAAGTCATTCATCAGCAAATGCTGTAGACTTGACAACAGAGAGCACTTGTAAGCAGTATTTTGTCTTATTTAGAGCTTCTAAAAGCAGGAAACGATTCTTTGAAATCCGTTTAGAATGTTAGAAATGTCTCACTGTTATCTTACTGCTGGAATTCATTCAGACTGATAATGATGACGAAAAACGCAACAGGTCAAAATGAAACGCTGTCATAGCCTAGCAAATAAAATACCTTATACTGGCTGTGCTAACATTCACACAGCTAATATATCAATATATATTTGGTTTTGCTTAGACATGTTTTGATCAGAGGTAGAAATGAACTCTTCTGTGTTCCCAGAAAGGTCTGCCCTCTTCCAGATTCTGTTTCTTGCTATGCTTGACAAACAAATGGCTCCAAGGCATGCTCTGCATTTTGCCAATTGTGGAAATTATTTTTGTACCATTGAACTAGAAACAGGAGGAAAATGCACAGATAATTAGCAATATTGACACATTGTTACTTCCACATCAATATAGTTGAAATAACATGAATATACCACCATTTAGTAACCCATATACAACACCCATGCAATTAGTGTGCAATGATGAGATCTTTAGGGCTGGTAGGTACAGGCAGAAGTATCACACTTGCATATTTTTCTACATCATTTGCAACTTGCATGTGTCCCTATCCCTTGTTGCAACACCCCATATCATTCTTTAAATGTAAGGTGGTGTACGTCCATATGTGTACAGCTAATCTCACACACATTTTTTCCTATGCACGAACACTACTTAAGACGTGTTCACATGGGCTAAAAAGCATTTTGTGCACACAACTCTACAGGAGGTCCAGAATTGATATCTAGTCTGGAAATCCACTTTATGTGGCCAGTGGAGTAGAAGCTATTATTCAGTAGGTTTTTGTGCACCTACAAAAGGGTGTGGTAAATAATGTGCTTCTCTAAAAAAGGTTCATCTTGCATTCCTCTAAATACAGTAAATTCTGTTGGCATTCTTTTACAGATTGTCACTGCTGTCTCCAGTCTCATGTTGGTTACTCAGCTATGACTTTTTAGATGACACTGACATGACTCAGGTATGGCTCTAAACTAATGTTACATTTGTATCATCAAAAAAGCCATTGTGTAGAGGACATCAGAGGAGGAAGACAAAAGACAACTATGGTAAGTGATAGCAGGCTGTATGCAGAGCATATTAAAGACCATGTATACGCAATATACGTTGCAAAAAGAAGCTTAGATGGCGTTACAAAATTACTGCGCATGCGCAGTAACAAATATCGGAAAAGCTCTGCATACGGCCCAGCGTTATTAGCGGCGGTGAGTCAAGTAACGCTTGTTTGTCTGTATTATCAGTAGTGCATCCTCTGGGTCCCAGACATTTTTTTTTATAACTTGGTCATATAATGGCCCTAGGGCTCTATTTACAAAAAACTATTTACTCGCGATTTTTTGGTTTAAATAGCGGTATTCACAAAGATGCTTAAATGGGCTAGCCCTTTAAAAAAAATCACAGCAACTCGCGGGAGTCAAAAAAAACCAAAAACTAAGTGCTGCATGGCTGAAAGCCTTAGCTATGCTGTGCTGATAGAACTACAAGACTAAGCATTGATTAGCCTTGTAGTAATATCAGCGTCAGTATGGTAAGGCTTCTAACCATGCCGCGCTGAAATATACAGTGTGCAAAAAACATACATTAACACATTACAGTAAGTGTGCATGTCAAAAATACATTTTCCCTAACTAATTATATTCCCTAATGTGCGCACTTACCTCTGGTGGTCATCTTCTCCTATTCTAAGTGTATGGATGCAGTGTTTTATAGAATAGATGACGTCAATTACAGTGGTGCTCTAGTGTTTCTGACGTCATCTAATATAAAACACTGCCCCATAGCGACCAAATGGTCATTAGGAGCAGCACCACACAAGAATAGGAGGTGTCCCCATCGTGGCAAGTGAAGAAGACCCCAGAGAACCGGACCAGTGACTTCAATCAACGGGAACCCAGACTCCAATCAAGTGCAGAATATTCAGCACATCCAGCACCGCTTCCCCAGAGCGATGCCAGCAAATGGTGAGTGCCCAAAACTTTTATTCTTTTTAAACAACACCCACTGCATCCATACACTTAGAATAGGAGAAGATGATCACCGGAGGTAAGTGCACACATTAGGGAACATAATTAGTTAGGGAAAATGTATTTTTTACATGCACACTTACTGTAATGTGTTAATGTATGTTTGTTGCACACCGTATTTTTCTTTTTACACACACTACACACAGCGCGGCATTGTTAGAAGCCTTACCATACTGACGCTGATATTACTACAAGGCTAATCAATGCTAAGGCTTTCAGCCATGCAGCACTTGCTTTTTTCACACACAAGTATATTGACATGTGCTTTGATGGTCAGAGACGGGAGATCACAGTAAAATCGCAGCTCTCTGGCTGTGTTTTTTTTTTTTGTGATTTCATGTCTCACTAAAGGCGATTTCTTCAAATCGCCATATTTGCCATGGCAATTTTTTTAAACACATAAATCACGCGATTTGACACTTTGTGAATACCGCAATGTGAGTTTAGAGGGTCAAATCACGCGATTTATGGCGATTTAACAAATCGTTTTTTGTAAATGAGGTCCCTAGTGCGTGAAATATACACTAAAGCACATCTGTGCTACCACTGCTGGTTCATTGTGTGGTCTATGACATTGTCTACTAATAAGAATTATTTAAACATACTTGTCCTTTCAATGCCTTCTCTCCAATGTACTTTAGGCCTCCATCCTAAACTGTGCATTTTGTTTGAAGTCATTGAGTATCGAAGATCATTGACAGGCCTTAAAAAGAGAAACAAGGGGAAGAAAAAGTGTCAAAACCTTCCTTACCAAAATGATGGTTTGAGTGATATAACAAATGCACACACTTATAAGTGCATTGGTATAGAGCTTCATTTCTTGTTGTCAGAGGTTGCACATAGCTATACATACATGTAATAAGACATTCCAGATATTCCCTTATTCCGGAAAACAATTTAAGTTATAAATGATTAATGTTAAAGCAAGCAATAGTTTAGAAGAAAAAATAATCATTAACCAAAAGGAAGAGTCCTAAAACAGAAAAAGCCTGTAATATTGGTCAAGAGTTTATAAAGTAAAATGTGTTCCTATCATAATCCTGAGCCCTTCCCTTGTTGTGTTTACATCAGTATTTCATTCCATTCATTGTATTTATGTGCAAATATGTATTACCTGTCAGTCACATAATCCATCCAGCACTCCGTTTCTTGATCTGTGGTAGTATTTTTAATCTAATAAAAAAAAGAAAAAAAAAAGGGTTCATGTGGGTTTTATTTTTTGATTGTCTGCCACAATACATTTATGGCTTCTGTTTCTAGCAAAACAGCCAACTTCAATGAATAATTGCTAAAACTGCACATGTAAAGAAGACACAGTGATTGGTTAGAAGTTTAGACTGATGAGTCAAGGGTAATGCGGATTGTAAAACCACTTATGGGATCATTTTTAAATGCACCTGTAAACATTCAATACATTGGCAGCACAATAGATCAAAACAAAATCTTTCCTTACATGAACAACTGTATATTTATGCAGACAATGCAGCTCCTGATCCTCTAAAATGTCATAAGACAGTGGTTATATATTTTGGGCACAGGGTGGTGGAGCATCTAACCTTTTTGGGATTAAATATGCCAAATGTTGCTAGGTTTTATTCATGCTACTTTTGTTAATGTATGACTTAGTAAATCATCATAGACACATAGAAAGTGACGCAGCTTAGAGGCATATGGCTTCATCTAACATATGATGCAATGATGTGCAGTTCCCGGGATGGAGGAATAGAACTTTTATCTTTATCTAGTAGTGCAATACAATCTTTAACAACTGAAGTCCTATTATGTTCTGTTTGACAATGATTCCCGTATTTGTGAACTCTTATACATGTTCATGTAATAAGGCTACCAAAGGGCAAACAGACTGAAATGCAGGACTCCCAACAAAATGACTGCCTTTTCTTTATGTAGTAAATATAAAATGGCAGTTTTCATTATGTGGTCTTAACGCATTTCTTTTCAAATAAACTTTGTTTTTAGGTTTTGGGTTCAGTTCTACTTCACTGCTGTACTAATCATTATGCGGGGGTAAGGGCTCACTCAAACATTCATTTAGAAGTTGCTGATGGAATGGTCCAAGTGTAAGCAAGGAACTTGAATTGCATTGTAAAGCACAGGTCATCCTGTAATTATACAGAGCAGCTCACATGGCCAGCTGAGGAATGCAGCACTGAAATTCCTGCATCTTGGCTGCATCTTTGATTTTACTCATGTATTTTTCAGTAACATTAAAAATGTGTTTTACATGTCACCTCTAGCATGTCCCCCAAGACTCTGATCAAAAGTCTTAAATTCAGCCTCATAAATACCAAACACATGTATTGTGGCATTTTACTGCATCACAAGACCTCAGTGGCAATCACATGAGCTTGCAGCTGACCAACACAAGAGTATGGCTTTGGGCAAATCCTAACAAATGAGAGGACATGTGTTTTGTCTGTAAACATTCCATTCCCTGAACAGCCATTCACTGTGCCAAAATTTTGCCTTAACCCTTTTGAAAAACTTTGCTTTTACAGTACAATGTTTTAAAGAATTTTGAAAAAAATATATGATTTTTAATACAATTTTTTATTATATGCGATTTCAATAGAAAGTGTGGAGAAAGTAGTAATTCCTGAGACTTACTAATCGGATTAGTTCTCTAGCAAGCTGGGATACAGACAATTCAAAAGTTGTACCAATATTGTAGATCTCTCCAACTTGCCCCACTTTGAGAATGGTCAGCAATGCATCCACAACATCTGAGGCATAAAGAAAATTTCTGGTTTGCCTCCCACTGCCATGGATGCAGCTAGAAACAAAGGAAGGAATGGACACGATTAAAGAAATGCTTGGTAAACTTTGCAAGAAAACAGTAACGTTTAATAGATATTTAATAGCTGTATAGCTTGTCTTGAATACTTAATGAGCGACAGCTAACAAAGTTATTTTTATTTTTATTTGCTAAATTGATATTAACAGGGACGTGTGTGTAAAATGCCGTCATCTCATATACACTCACCATTTTCTGTTGTGCTGTAACAAGGAAATAAACTTAGGTATAACCTAAAAACAAATAAACCATCATTCAATATTATGATTAAAAAATATATACAGTGTGTGTTTAAATAAAACATCTAAGAGAAAATAGTCTAAATTCATTTATATATGTAATTTAAGAAAAAGACATTTCTTATAGCTTAATAAATAAATAAATAAACAAAGTAACATATGTGAATAAGGCATTTATTTGCAGAGTGAGTACTTAAACATGACATGGCTTCA
>WWET01000291.1:529184-548002 GCA_011038615.1 Limnodynastes dumerilii
AGCAGGAAATTTATGGAGCCGTGGAGACTTAAGTAGTGATGATAAAAGCTGTAAAGCGTAATTAGCATCATATAATGGCATATTTCATACTGTTTTACTAAAGTAATGACAGTCAGCAGACAATAAAGCTACAATTACCACATGGAAAAACAGATGTTATTCATGCTCCGGGTATTTGATGATTCTATTAAGACATTTAAATTACAGTTTAGGAACGCACCCCAGAAGCAGGGTCTTTACACAGAAAAAGAATATACAGTACATTTGGGAAGGATTGGTAAAATATTAGTGAGAGGCCTATGTCATGGGACCAAAATGGAATCCACACCACACCAAAGACAAGCAAGACAATGAGCGAGCAAATGTGAAAAAGTACCAGAACGTGGTGCAAAAACCGAAAGACCATGAACACAACAAACTTGAATTATGGCTTGATTTTAGTTACTTGTTTTTTATAATAAAACTTGTTTTGCAAATGCTCTGTATTATCTTCTGTGATAATGCTTTTATACTTCACACAAGTGTCACTGAGGGTGCTTCATAACATCCTAAGCTTTGTACCATGCTGCTAGAATGAGCTGTGTAACCTTTTTAATTCTGTCCTTGCTAGCATTCTGTTAAAGAAAAGGGAATACAATGAAACTGCAATACAGACATTTATCTAACAACAACAACACAGTGTTGTGATCTCCACTGAGCCCATCCTGTAAGATTTAATACAAGTGACACAGAACAGCTCTAACAGTCCTTGTTCTCAGGTTTCATGGGATTTTATTATTTTATTTGTTCACTAAAGGTCATTGAGCAAACTGTAAGATATCATTCATAAAATGATATGATAGTTATGAAGTTAATTGTTCTCTCACATTATCTTGCTACAAACAAAGGTAAAAAATAAAAGCCATATAGTTAATGGAGGTCAAGGGGATGTGCACCTTGCAAAGCACTAGGCAGTCACGTTGGTGCTCCACTTTGGGTGTATTATGTTATACAGATGATAAGAATGGCTACAGTTAATAGGATACAGAATATTGCAATGCTGAAAGTGCATGTGTTGAGGATTACAATAACTGGTCTTAGCCCTGGGAGATGCAGTGTGGAGAGATCGCAGAGCAAAGCAGGAACAGGAGCTAGGACTAGGTAAGAATTTTTTTTCTTTTTTAAGGATTTGGAATTTTTAAGAATATTATTTCTTTCCCTGATATTTTAAGTGTAGCCATTACAAAGGGGTAAGGCACCGAATTTAAGGTTCCACTAACGACACAACTTTTTTCAACTTGAAAAGCAACTTTCGGCAATAATGCAGTTGACATTATGGTGTTGGCTGTATTATGGTTGAATTTGTTACCGTGGTGACCCTAACCAGATCGTTCAATGTCTCTGCCATGTCCTTTTATTATATAGATATTAAGGCACAACTATAGAATAAGAAATATTCATACTTATATTGATAAAGAAAAAATATTTATAAAGAATGTAAAAAACTTCTAGGTGTAATCAAAATATTATTTTATTCACAAATAAAATAAACACTAAAATCTGGTACCAGATGAACCAAACACTTTACTTTTCCACCTTTCAGTAAAACAAACCAGTCTATCATTATCATAAATGTCCTAATCATCCAATATTTAAGCACTATAACACTCTAGCTGGCCTATGGACATTTTATTAATAGACTATGATCTAGATAGATAGAATGTAATGCTCCCTTTATGCTAACAAAGTCAGCAATGAACCAGCAAAAGGAGACTTCACTGTAAGGATTAACAACAATAATATTCAACAGCAAGTTGATGATTTGGGATTTGGCCTTCAACACTGTTCCCAGAAATAAACTGTAGTAGGAGTAAGTCCCTCTCCCTAAGGTCCATTCAGAAATATTATGGATATACAATTGTGTTCAGATAAGAGCATTTTGGGATGGGTAGCTCAAATGTTTTAGTCACTGGCCACACGGTGTTACACAATCTATATTTAATATTACAGAATGTGATTTGTTGCTCTGGTCATCACTTCGTTACGGTTTCAGTTATGGACAGAACAGACAGGCTGCTTTTTGAATACATTTGAAAATGATTTACATTAGATCTTTAAGTACCTACTTTTTCAGGGTACTGGTGTGGTCCATAAACATTGCTACTTCTGGTGATAACAACTGGAAACTGAATAGGAACAAAAGTGTTAAGGATGATCCAGTACAACATGCCCACAGTAAGTTATATGCTGAATAACGAAATGTATGGATTTTTTACGTATTAATGTTTTTTCGTTTGCAGTTAGGGATCTGTTGCTTTGCAAAATGACTTAAGTATTGATGATCCAAGTATAACCAACATTGGGCCAGATCCAGAGTTACAATGGCGATCCGAGTGCAGTGGTACCAGGGATCTGATGGCGGATCTGGTTGTAACCAATCTCACTTGCATGTGAGGAGAAACCCCTCCCCTCACACGTAAGAACTTGCAGTCTGTGGTCCTACCTTACATATTCCATGTAGTCCCCATTTTAGGTGCAGGCAGCGTGGAAAATGTAAGGTAGTGTCCACGGAGTGTAAGTCTGTATGTAGGGCCTAAATAGGACATAAGGGCCTTAACACGCCCCTTACTGTATAATTTGAATACCTCATCCATCCGACCTAACATACACACCATACGCCTCCAGCTCTGTCCCGCCATCAAAAAGACTTCCCCTAAGGAAGTGTGAATCAGGCAGATCCAGATTCATACTGTGCACGCACACAGGCTCACACACAATTGCTGTGGTATTCTGCCCACTGTGGGTGAAAAATGAACATATTGCTTAAGTCTGGCACCAGTACATTCACACTGCTTAATACTCATTACTCATACCTCTTATTGCCGGGAGCATTACACCTCAGCGATTTCATGTTTTATATGGTCAAAAAATACACAGATATTTAATTCAAAAACTTTTGCGAAGTAAAAGAATATGATTAAACCCAACAAGTCTCATGAGGGGAGAAATACCACATATGCTGTGGAAAGGCTTAATGGCATCAATGTATCTAAGTTTTAACTCTGGGCCGATTACAGAATGTACTTTAGTAGAGTAAACAATTTCTGCATGAAAAAAATGAATGACAGCTGGTGCATTGCAGAGCAGGTGGGACACTTCGGTCTACATCCTAAATACATCCAGCAATATAAATAATCATTTCACACTTCACAACATATGGCCCTGCGATGCTTCATTTACACATGTACCCCACTGAATAGAACTAAGACTCCCTGTGCTAATATATCCTTGGCTGTCTCATTGCCTCCTTACCTTGTATCTTTCCCAGAAAGACAACACAAAGCTTTCTGCAGCTGCTTTGGAGGACGCATATGGGTTTGTTGGCCGATTTGGTGATGTTTCATCAAATTCCTAATGAAATATGAATTTTTAAAGATGCCAATGAAGTGAGATAATGTGCAGAAAACTGGGCAAAATATTCTGTAATAAAGAGATTCATCTACATAATGTTTGTACTGGGAATAATGCAATCCAAATTTTCTAAAACATTGTTAATACCAATGTGACCTCTAACCATTTGGAATAGCCATGTAAAATGAGGAATTATTAAGCAAAACTAAATATCTGCAGACTATTGTTCACAACAGAAGAAGAGGGCAATTATGCAGGGCATTAACAACAGATATTTAACACTTCAATTATAACTGGATGAGTGTACACATTTGACAATCCAATTCAATTGGACAATATTATATTAGTTAGTACATATGTTATTTGCTTTTAAACTTTAAGTACAAAATGACATATTTGGACACAAGTGTTTAGTGCTGTTTGAGTCTACCACTAAAAAATTAGTTTTAGCCTGGTCCATGTTCCTCTCCAATGTGACATTTGGCCTTGACATATAAATTGGACAGTCACATAGACCTGAACGGTTCTCGTATTAAAGGTCCACAACAGTAGTAAATATAAAAGTATAAAATCACTGTACCTGGATTAAAAATGGTGGTACTTGATGGTTTTCAAATAATAACCATTCCATACCTGATTCAGAGATTGAAAATAAGAGGAAAGTTACTCCTGGGCAAAACCATATCGATTTTAGGGGAGTCATATTTCATCTGTTGTAAACGGTATTAAAGTTGAGAGATGGCGCTTCCCAGCCTAAGTCTAAATAGCAGCATATAATAAAGCTGGTCACAATATGTGTGCAGTAAGCTAAAGAATATATGTAACCCTGCATGCAAAGAATTCATTTAACTTGACTTTCCGTGAAATCAACAAGGTTTTGCCCAGGAGTATCTTTCCTCTCTTATTTTCCATCTCTGCATAAAGGCCTCCATTATTTTGGGAAATGAGCAGTTGCATATTTCTGGCTAATGGTTACATACTAAAGTGTATTTTATGGTCTGAAAAGCTGGTTTTAGTTTACAGTTTGCTTTTAGAAGAATATTTAATAAATGTAAGACATGTTGCATCACTGATATGAGAAAGGAAAAAAAAAATATGGAGTTGAAGGAATAAAAAAGCCATATGGTCCTTCTGACCAGACATACAAGAAAGGAAGCCATGTTGCAGTCCATAAAAGAGAATCTGCGACAGAGACAAATATTAACATCTAGAGAAAGCTAGTCTTACCTCAACAAGGCTACCCCCGTATACTTCATCTGTACTTATGTAGACAAACTTCTCCACTCCCACTTCATGAGCAGCACTAAGAAGAACATGTGTTCCATAGGTGTTTACATAGGCAAATTTAAAGGAATCCAAAAAGGACAGATCTAAAGAAAGAATCACAAATAATTCACACCCCATAAAAATCTGATCAAATAAAAGCACACACACACACAATAACCGGGGACTGCATACCATATATATATATATATATATATATACATACATATATATATATATATATATATATATATACACACACACACATATACAAACATACATAAACAACTACTTAATTTTAATAGCTATCTAGCCATTGGTGACATTTTGGAGTTGATCTCAAACAAGTAGATGTTATTGGGTAAGAAAGCATGGATTTGGAGGCAAGAGATAGTTCTGTCATGGTTAAGCAGTATCTAGTGTGATCCTTACTGTGATTAGAGACACAAACTATCTATATAACCCAACATCTGGGAAGAGCTCAGAGACAGGAATCGGAAATCAACAGAGCTATAAAAGTGTGAGTAGTATAATTCAGAACAAAGGGCTAAGTTTTAAACTTTAGGGAATATAGTAAGTAGCTGTAAAGAAAACCATAAGACTGAGTAAGAGGTAGCATGAAATTGTCTATAATTGGAATATTGGTTTATTTAGTTAGACATAGAGATCTATTGTCAGAAGATATTACCCAGGTTTTAGAAAAGTACATGGGTGATAATAGAAAAAGATGACTTGTCTAAGGTTAAGAAACAGGAAAAAAAAACAGGATGTACACAAATACAATAATGACCTCCTAGCATAGTGTTGTCTAACCTGTGGCACTCCAGGTGTTGTGAAACTACGAGTCCCAGCATGCCTTAACTGCAAAAGCATAGCGGATACCTGACAAAGCATACTGGGAATCATAGTTACATAACACCTGGAGTGCCACAGGTTAGCCAACACTGTCCTAGCACATGCCATATGCCTTGTAAGCCTTGTAAGTTGCTGGTGGCTTATCACATATTTGCATATATATTCCCTGCCTGTTATCGCACTGAGAACAGCGCGGCATCTTCTGTTGTGCTTTAGCCGCCCGCCCACACTGCCGTTACCATGACTGCCTGGAACGCTTAGGCAACTTTTTGCCTGGCATTTCCATGGCGATGGTGTGACGGAGCATGTGTTGTGGTGGACTGTCGTTGGCGCCGGAAGTTTGCCGACGCTGTTTACGGTGCTTGGAACGCAGACAGGACGTGCTTCTTCCACCTGTGCCCGGTATGTAATTAAATCTGATGTATTTATACCTTGTCTTTATGCCCCTTCAGTACACACATGGTGATATGGCTCTTTCCCCTATGATGAAGGCAACTCGCTGAAACAGCCGTCAGGACCACTAACCTCACTATACTTTGGACGCTGAGTACCATCCTCCCTTGCTGATTGCTGATTATTATTGTGGACATTGAATTTTTTGAATGATGAGGAGTTGATGGATTTTCATTACTTATTGTCCCTGGCTGCATTACCAGTCCCTGGCTATGTTCAACCCATTTTTGTCTATATTATGCACTTGCACTTTTTTTTTTTACTTTCATGCACTCTTTTCATGTACTGGTTGCTTTGTGGTGCTGCTAAGAAATTACCTTTTTTGAATTTTTCTCATATGTTTTTTGAGCGCGGACATTCCTGTTATACAAACAGCAATTCATATATATATATATATATATATATATATATATTAAAACAAATGCAGTAACATGCTTACCTACATGGGTTTGTGCCGCAAAATGTAAAACCACATCTATATTTTCTGTTTCAAAGAGCTGTTTAATAAAGTGCGAATCACAGATGTCCCCCTAGGATGCAAAATATCAGTGTTTGAATAAGGAAGAAAAACCAAAACCACACACCAATTTATCTTAAAAAAAAAAGTACACAACTTGGAACACATGACTTCATATTAAACGCTTAATTACCACAAGTAAAGGAATCATTTTGTTCTCAATTTTGCACTGATTAAGGTAACCAGTATAAAATATATAAAATATACACTGATTTCACAGTTCATTTCCTTAAGTCATGGGAAGCATTATTTTGGGGATGAATTAATTTAATCAAAGTGCTAGATAATAGTGGTCTTCTTTCTTATAATTATGCAGAAGACAACAAAATATTCAGTAATTACTTAGGTCCACTCTTTACAATAATTGGTGGATTCTTCCTGATCATTTTGTGTTTGCTGGACCCATTTGTCACATATGAACAATATGGTCCAGAAATGTGCTTGAATGATTATCACTTTAGCTAGTTTGCATAAGGCAACCGGTGCAACAGTGTGCTGATCCCGTTAGCATGGCACAGTACAGTTGGGAGCTTGGATATCAGACCGCTTTGTCGGGAGTCAGGAAAACTGCAAAAGGTGTGTACCCAGTGTTGTGTTCTTCTATGATATATCATTGCTGAAACTGTCAGCAGATGACTATTCTATAAACTATATTCTACAGACTATTTCTAAAAACTCTTTTCATATAAACACAGAGGAATATGTTCAATTTCCCTCTATGAACTACAACACTTATATAAAAGCTTATAGACACACGGGGTAGAGCTTGTAAGGTTCTTTCATGAGTGTGCTCTGTTTGTGTTTATAGAATACAGAAAGTGCCTGAAATCTCTTAAAGTGTGAGTACACACAATATCAAAGGCTGCGTGTCTGTAATCAGATTAGAAGAGACGAGAGGACAGGTCTAGATTACCATACATATGCTCACTATGCTTTATTTCGCTGTACTGAAAGTGCTTCTCATATGGAGCAGATAATCATCCTTGCAAACTCAATTAGTAGAAGGGCACTGTAGGGAGTGTTACACTCAGTTGGGCCACTAATGTCTCAACATTAATATGCATTCTCAGCATTTATCAGTCCTGGACATAATAGGGCACCAACCATTGTTTCCTTTAATACGTAACTTATGCTTATTTCAAACATTTACAAATCAAATTGTAAACCAAACTGCATTGTCTTTAAGTGGTTTAGTTTACTTTGAATATGTAATCATTTAAATGAAACAGGAAAGGAGACCAAATATCAGACAATGCATGAATTCTGCGAGTGTGCATGCGTCACACTTCCAGTACACATGTGGATCCAGAGATATATATATATATTGTATAATGGAGGCATGCTAAGTGCCCTCCACCCTAGCCAGACATATTGGAAAGCTTAAGATAGAGGTCTGCTTGAGGAGGGCTGCACAAAATGCAGCACCAGAGGAAGTCTGGATCCACAGGGCCAGAATTACTATACTGCGGGTTTGGAAAAGTTGAGTTGTTGCCCATAGCAACCAATCAGATTCTAACAGAGAGAGAGATATATTTTCTGCACCAGTACAGGGACAAAGTGGTTCCAACTTTATAATAATAATAGTGTTCAAATACACAATTAAATTTCAGTGGTGCTGCTGTGATTAATAATAAATTGAACAAGGACAAAGGAAAAGAAAAATCACTTAATGCGCACTCTTAGGAACTAACATCGTACCTGAAGATAAATTAAAATATATAAATTTTATTGATACATTTAAAATATAAGATAAATGTAGCGAAGTGTAAAAGATAGAATAGGTTTGTGCAGAGAAGTTAGAAACAGTGATTAAAATTAACAAGGGGCTCCTGTCCTCTTCAATAACTGCCTATATAATAGAGGCCTACACAGCTAGTTAGATCCCCAAACCCGATATAGAGCTAAACTAGAAGCAGGAGAGGTTTCAAAAATGTGCTCTTATAGGTCTAGATTTAGACCCAGTTTCAACAATAAATTGATCACTGTATGGAGCAGGGAAATTAGGGCACCGGTGGTTCCAAATTAGTAAACAATATATCAGTTGAGTAAAATTCTTCAAGAGTATGTTAAAGTAGAATTAGAACAATAGGTTGTAGCTAAATTTGCAACAATATATCAATGGAGAAAAAAACCCCTCAAAAGCATGTTAAAGTGGAATTAGGACAATGGGTTATATCTGGTTAAATAAATATAGACACAGGTACTAGGTAAACCTAGTAAAACAACAATTAATGGGCTGGTACTGATATAGGTTCCTAGTCCTGGCTAAATCAACCAGTTAACATACGGACAGCCCCCTGCTTCTATACAGTGATATCAATGAACCTGCTTGCAAGCAACCAGCCACCTGTTTAATAAATGGCAGACTAGTACCGCTTTCACATCACCCTCCCAGAAAAACCCGGTATTTTGCACCCGGGTCTTTTCTGGGAGGAGTGCCGGAAATCTTGATACTATCGCAGATCGACAAAATTACAAATTCTTACAGGTTTGTACCTTAGAGGTTCTTCATGTGTCATGTGATATACTGGTATGATCGTCTATTAATTACTTCCATCTTCTCTTCTTGTACCCTTTTTCTGTTTGAGAAATCCGCTTAGCATACATAAGGGACAAATGTCCCTTTGCATACTGTGTGTATGGAAGTACTAAGTTGCGGGTTTGGCAAAGTGGAAATGTTGCCCATAGCGACCAATCAGATTCTAGCTCTCAATTTCCTGTTACATACTAGAGAAAAAGGACAAAGGAAAAGAAAAATCACTTAATTGCGCACTCTTAGGAACTAACATCGTACCTGAAGATAAAATTAAAATATATACATTTTATTGATACATTTAAAATATAAGATAAATGTAGTGAAGTGTAAAAGATAAAATAGGTTTGTGTAGAGAAGTTAGAAACAGTGATTAAAATTAACAGGGGGCTCCTGTCCTCTTCAATAACTGCCTATATAATAGATGCCTATACAGCTAGTTAGATCCCCTAACCCGATATAGAGCTAAACTAGAAGCAGGAGAGGTTTCAAAAATGTGCTCTTATAGGTCTAGATTTAGACCCAGTTTCAATAATAAATTGATCACTGTATGGAGCAGGGAAATTAGGGCACAGGTGGTTCCAAATTAGTAAACAATATATCATGTGAGTAAAATTCCTCAAGAGTATGTTAAAGTAGAATTAGAACAATAGGTTGTAGCTAAATTTGCAACAATATATCAATGGAGAAAAAACCCCTCAAAAGTATGTTAAAGTGGAATTAGGACAATGGGTTATATCTGGTTAAATAAATATAGACACAGGTACTAGGTAAACCTAGTAAAACAACAATTAATGGGCTGGTACTGATATAGGTTCCTAGTCCTGGCTAAATCAACCAGTTAACATACGGACAGCCCCCTACTTCTATAAAGTGATATCAATGAACCTGCTTCAAAAATGAAGCAGGTTGTCCTTTTTCTCTAGTATGTAACAGGAAAGTGAGAGCTAGAATCTGATTGGTTGCTATGGGCAACATTTCCACTTTGCCAAACCCGCAACTTAGTACTTCCATACACACAGTACGCAAAGGGACATTTGTCCCTTATGTATGCTAAGCGGATTTCTCAAACAGAAAAAGGGTACAAGAAGAGAAGATGGAAGTAATTAATAGACGATCATACCAGTATATCACATGACACATGAAGAACCTCTAAGGTACAAACCTGTAAGAATTTGTAATTTTGTCGATCTGCGATAGTATCAAGATTTCTTAAACTGGCACAGTAATCAAGCTGTGAAAATAAAAGAATATATAAACATCTCTAGAAATAAAAAAATATGTTTATACTTTTTTGACATCTATATGTATTACATGTAGGTTATACATTAAATAATTAATTAGTCAACTGATGCAATTCTCAGAATATATATCCTGGTGTTCTATTAAAATCCTGCACAGCAAACCCTTCTAAAATGTTGTGACACATACATGGGCTCCACTATTTTTTTATTCAAACGTCTCTGAAGCTTTCTACTTGACATTATTCTCAGTTCACTACATTAAATGTAGAAAAGTTGTAGTATTGGGTAGATATGCTCTCTAACACACTCAAGTGACATGTACTGCTAATTTGAAGTTGAAGTTGCTCATCACCAGGGTTGAAGGTATACCTGACAGTATGGGTTGCTGTAATATGTCATTAAAGATTCTTAACATAATTTGTACACAACTTTCAAACTGTAATCTGCGGGGCTGCTGTAGACAAAGATAAAAAGAGGAGTGCTGATACAGGAGAACCATTAGGATATTTACGGAGGTATATAATCAATCGCAGTCTAAGTGGTGAGTGCAACCCAGAAAACATATCGATTAGGAAGAAAATTGCTGTGCTTGGTCAAACCTCAGCAAATAATAATTGTATGTGATATGAAAAACCATAAATACATTTATTTAAAATAAGATCAAAACAACAAATACAAATTTTAGTGGGCACTAGTAACAACTCATACAGAGACAGTCTCAATACAAGTAGAAATGATCTGCAGATAGATCTTGGATTAATAATATACAGACCGCTATTGGTATCCTGACAGCGGTGCTCCGTCTCGCACCGTTCGGACCTCCATTCAGCTGTTTTCATCAATAAGTTGTCCTGTGGGCTGTTCGGATCATGTGCTATCTTCACAGCTTTTGGTTTTTGGAAGCCTAAGCACTTTACTATCTGCAGACTATTTCTACTTGTATTGAGACCGTCTCTGTATGAGTTGTTACATAATACTGGCCACTACAGTTTTTATTATTTTTTAATATGTTGTTTTGATATGAAATCATGTGGCATGTAAATACTGCTCAATCCTCAGTTGTTCTCCTGACCCTGATATGCCATCGTTATAGGAACAGCACAGAGTCGGCCACATCCTTTAGGGAAAACCGGTCAAACCTAGTATCTGTCAGAAGTGTGCGATAGATCAGTCACACTTACACGCTATACATGATTGTCAACCGATCAGGCCGATAATTAAACGGCGTGCACACTGCTTTACTGTAAACAGTACAAGAAATAAAATCAACAGCAGAATACAAAGTTTGCATATAGGTCAGATACTGGCAACATGAATGCAGTTGGCAACATAATCTTTCTGCACTGCAAAAATTCCTAAACAAAATGAAACACAGAACCTGAAACTATATTCATTAAAATAAATCTCCCTTATGATGGCTAACCTTCAGATATAATTTTATGTATTAAATACAATACAAGTCAGTCAGAAATTCAGTTCAGCTGGTCAATCGTTTGTATATTATTTTGCACATACAAAGTAAATACAGCTTACCTTATCAAGGTTTATAATGAGATATTCAGGGTAAGAGTCCACCAGAGCAATGATCATGTGTGATGCTCTGTAAACAAAAACACTGTATAAATAAAAAAGAAAAAAAATACATACCAACACATATACCTGGGGACCAGAAATAACGGCCACTATCTATGTTGGGAAAAGTAACACTTTATAAAAACTATTTTTTAAGATTTAATCTACAAGTCTACAAGTAACACACCATCTACTTGTTTATGTAGTAGGAGCAATGAACATGTGAATACATTGAAAGAATTATGTTTCTGAATGCAGAAGATATATCAACTGCTGCTAATCTAATAGGATGCTGTAAGAACGTCTCTAGTTCAGATCACCATCTAATCTGATTATGAGTGACTGATATTTCTTGCTGTACAATTAATACATGACAGATGATTGATAAAAAAATAAATAAATTATATATATATATATTTATTATATTAGCACGGTGTCTCGCTGTATTGCCCAAGAACAGGGCTGCAGGGACTGCCGTCACCGCCGTACCGCCGCACCGCCGCCGCGGCCCTCAGATGTCCCGCACCCCCAGGCAATGTCCCAAGTAAGGCAGGAGGGAGAAGGGGGCCAGCGGACACAGGATCCCCGCAGCAGACCACTCTGAAACCGTCTCAAAGCTTACGGCAGGCAGACAGAGAAGCAGCAGGTGCCACAGGATAAAAACAGGATGGATTAGGCACGGAGCTCAAATCCCACACGTCCTACTCCATTACCGCTCAGGCCACGCCCCCCCCCCAACCATTTCTCCTTTCTACCTCTGCACCATAATATTATACTGCATCTTTACCATATAATTACATTCTCATCTATAACAGTAACAGTAACAGTGCCATCATAAACTTATAAGTATTGGGGGAATTTAAAACAATACTCTAGTAGATAACAAGGTGAGGTAGTATTGAATACCATAAAATGATGGTACACCACACCCGTGTATACCTCCTTACTTGCACCGCTGGTACATATACTTAAATGCCAAAAAACAATAAAAAATTGGAGAAAAACTAGCAGAGAACACTCAGGAAGAAGGTACTTTCTTTTAAATAAACTAGCAGTTTAAGGAAATTCACATTGCTAAAAGGCTCTTTAACAAGTAAAACATGAAAGTATAAGGCAGAATGTTTGTAGAGACTTTGCTATACAGGGAGGACCCTGTGATGGACACAATGATATTTAAGAATGTATCTGTCTCTTGTTGCACATGCCTAAGTGGCAGCTGATAAGACAATGAAACAGAGGATGTGAGATCGCTTGCAGCAGTTCCTCATTCAAAAATGTCCATTTTATTTTCTTTAAAGAAATGTGAAAGCACAAGACCCTCACAAGATCAAGTTAACATCACCAGAGCCAAAAGTGCAATGTATATACAAAGGCAACATTATTTTAAGGGATGGAGTCAATTTAACTTGAATGTATTTATTTAACTTCATCTAATATATTATACAAAATTACACCCATATCTATTAAACCTTTGATTATCCACAATTAGTATCCTCTAAACCAGAAAATATTGGCTGTTGGATACACTTGGTCGAGGAAAATAGAATCTAAAAGATGTGACTTTCAGTAATCCATTTGTACCCTTAGAAATATCCAATTTGTAGAATATGAAATTATCCTTAAAATTGTTATATAAAAAAAAAAGACAAAAGAAAGTCCCCAGTTCCCATCCGCCTGCAACCAGTGCTGTATAACCCCTTTCCTATTTTAGCATGATCATTACCAGTAAAAACGGAATGCACAGATTAATGAGGAAGAAGTAGTAATGAAGAGTTTGCTTAAAATAAAAAATGAGAGAGAAAATAAAACAAAACTGAAATAGTCCCTGGTCTTTACTTGTGGATGCAAAAAGCCTGTAAAAAAATATAAATTGTAACAAAAAGACATGAAACTGCCATGGTTTCCAATCCATCTTGCATTTCATAACACAGTATAATAAAGCTCATTCAAGTGGAATCTGGTTTTCCATGACAGATAGGAAGCTTTTCAATTGATATATATATAAGCCACCAATTGCATTTTTACTATAATATCATAAATTACTTTATCCTAAACAAATCATTTCCGACACAGCCCTACCATGTAGTAGTCTTAGCCATTTGGAAATATTGATTATCTTTTATTTACTTCTATTAATTAGTTCACCATACTGTCTAAAAAGGGCTACATGAAATCATAATCCAAATACTTTCAGCATTTGTGTATATTACTGGAAGAACTGACACCAACTATGAAGGAATTATACCAATAACTTCAATAGTACATTTACAGATAACCATAACGATTACTTTTAGGTATGAATTCCCTCTGCACTTCATGAAACATTTGGACCTCTACTGAGAGCTTATTTAGTATAGGCAGCATTTCAGTAGAATCCATCCAGACAATGACATATATATTAGGGGGTCCCAATAGTGTGCAACATGCCTAATCTTTACCTTCTAACAGTTCCTGATAACAAATAATTAGTGAGATGAGAAATCAATGGGGATAGCTGAGACTATCAATGGGGATAGCTGAGACGTCTCTGAAATCTCTGCCACTGTCATTTCCATGAATTAAAACAGTAACTAAATGAATAAAAAAAATATAACCCATAGTCATCAAATAAATTAGATTAGAATAATTAGATATATAGTAACATCCTAGGTAAAAATTAAACACTTAGAAACAAAATGAAGGCAAACCAGAGTCTGCTTAAGGCAATCCAATCATTCCAGCAGGGGTACTTTTATTGAACAATCACAACAAGAAACCAACATTCCAATCACATTTTTCCATTACCCACCCTGCATATAATCACTTAAAGTGAATGAAACTTTGGTTTCTTGTTGCTTTTCTCAGGTTTAAATCTTCACGTTATTAAGTTATCAATAAGTTGGATGTAATGGTCAACATGTAAAAAATAATTTGCAGCTCCTTTTAACACAATCATGAGCTAGCTATCCAGTATGGTTTTTTGTTTTTGGGGTGTCGCCAGTAGCCCTAATCCCCAGCGTTCCTCTCTGTTCAGTTTTAGAATCACTTTAACATTGTTAATACCTTCATTTAACGTCATTCAAAATAAGCTTTACCACCTTTTTGGCCAAACTACACCCACAATTATCCCTATTTGTTAAAACCACACCCTCATTTCCTAAGCCCTGCCCCTTTTTCAGCCCACAAATCTAGACACTCCCTTTAAAATCAGGGGCCTGGATTCAGGGTTTGGGAGTAAGGGTAACACAGGTACAAGTGTACAGCTCAGCTAAACCATTTTGCAAAATAAGGGGTGCTCATTAATCTTAAATCTTTAACATCCAGGGAAAATACTTTAGTTTTGCACATAGAACTCAAATACTGCATAGCTTTATGTTTAATCTATGAAACAGAGTTGAGCTAAGAAACTTCACCTCTTAAATATAATTTTGCTTTCACAATTTAAATTTTCCTCCCCTTGCAGTTCAACATGGTATTTCTCAGGTCTACACTTGCACCTAAAAAAAGTGTCTGAATCCAGGCCGGGATGTGATTGATAACAGGTGGATGGTGCCACCACAGCTAACTGCCAAATCCATCTAGTGGATGGATGCCCTATAGAATTGGCTGATATGAACAAGAGTCACTTGGGGTTTTAAGGTGGTCACCCCTTTCCCTTTTTATGCAGCAGTTACATAGGTTGCACAGGAAGTGTTGGAAACACATCCCTCTTACAATTTAAGCACGGTTGAGGGATAAAAGACCTTTATTATGGACATTTTGATTACTGTATAAGGCTTAAATAAAGCTCTAATTATTAAAAGACAAAACCACAGCGCTAAACCAAACCAATTGGTCTGAGAAATATTATAAGGGTAATATTCACCACTTTTGAAGTATCAATATACACCAATGTCGAGCAGTGACATTAAAAAGACATGGTTTATTGCAAACATTTAAAAACAACCATAAAAAACAAGACAAAAATAAAACAATAAGAACTGTGCACAGCTGAGAATCAAGCACCTATTAGTATGCAGATGTATACAATGTATCGTTAGATTAACGGATACGCCCACTACCATTACGTGCAGAGTCAGCTGACAATTGAGCTTCCTACACACAGTCGGGTCTTCGGTTCGTGGACAGTAGAACGGCGGGTGGCCTCTGCTCGTTCACCATCTTCATCTGTCCACGCAGGAGCAGAGCTCTATTTCCCTGGACCCTACATCATACATCTATCGGGACAGTGAGTACCGGGGACCGCAGGTCCACTTATATTGCACCCAATCATTCCCTGTGGTCTTGGGAAGAAACCCCTAGGAGAACTGATTATAGGGCTGGTTACAAAGCCACTAAAACATCTTCAGTGGAACGCTGTTTGGGGATTGATTGCTCCCATATATTATACGGAAGGGGACGGCTGTCTCAATTACCTCACGCAGAGGCTACAACATTTACCCATACAGGGATTTAGAAGCCCATATAGACCCTCCGGACTGTTACCATCGGATATTACCCTCCCACAGGGATTTGACAATACACATCAAGTGCAACATTGTCGATAATCTAACGATACATTGTATACATCTGCATACTAATAGGTGCTTGATTCTCAGCTGTGCACAGTTCTTATTGTTTTATTTTTGTCTTGTTTTTTATGGTTGTTTTTAAATGTTTGCAATAAACCATGTCATTTTAATGTCACTGCTCGACATTGGTGTATATTGATACTTCAAAAGTGGTGAATATTACCCTTATAATATTTCTCAGACCAATTGGTTTGGTTTAGCGCTGTGGTTTTGTCTTTTAATAATTTTTCTGGTTTCAGGGAGAGAGGGTAAGACTCTCCCCTCCAACAGCTGCTTGTCATTTTTTTAATTTAACTATATCACATCAACCCAGGTGACGCGCTCACCTTAATTAAATAAAGCTCTACTTCCTTAATCTCTAGATCATGTTGCATGGGGAATAATTTTGAAACAATTAAGGTGTAAAGTGCTTTATTGTGGATATAGATATCTTTATTTTAAATTGCGTGCTAGGATGTAGTGTGTAACATATGGTTACACTTGTTAGCGTAGCGTATTTATGCTATCGTACGTAATATGCATTCCCCCAGGCACTCCCATAGGATGGATGTACTTTTGCTGATTTACGTCTACCAAACCCTACCTTAACGTTTCCAAGTGTAACTGCCTAACCCAGCCCATACCGTACGATTTAAATGCCTCCCTCCGCCTCCAAAGCGTTGTTGGAACGTAAATACGGCTAGCGTATTTTAGGAACGCCCCTTCGTATGTAGTTACAGTCATGCTGAGTTACGTGTTGTAACATCTGCAGCGCGATGCACAGTAAATACTAGTGGGCTATTTTACGTCAGCGGCTTGCATAAAATCACTAGCACACGTAGTTCTGGATCTGGCCCAGTATCTGTCAGAGGATGGAGGCTGCTATAATAACTATATCTGTCAGAGGATGGAGGCTGCTATAATAACAATATCTGTCAGAGGAGGGAGACTGCTATAATAACAATATCGGTCAGAGGAGGGAGACTGCTATAATAACAATATCGGTCAGAGGAGGGAGACTGCTATAGGAACAAGAGGATGGAGGCTGCTATAATAACAATATCTGTCAGAGGAGGGAGGCTGCTATAGGAAGCCATAAGCCGCTCGCACTTACATGAAGCCCGCTCCGCCGGTCACCAGGAGCCTCTTCCTGAAGCCCCCGGACGGTCCTTTCTCCTCACTCATGGCGTTACTATTATAGCCACTGGCACAACGCTTAGTTACTGGGCCACTGCGAGTCCCGTCCCATTACTGGAAAAGTGTCGCCTTCCGGGACGGCGGACATTGTTGTTAATACCAAGGGACAGCTCAGTTCGCCACACACACACACCAATGGCACGTCACAAAGTCGCACTTTACGACTCTACCTGGTAACGTACACGTAGTCAGTGTTTCGCTTTCTCCGAGGAGCCCTCTCATTGGTTTGCGCTGATTGGCCACAGTACGTGACGTCATAGCCGCGCCCCCGTTGTCTCTGCAGATGTGGCGGCTGCTGCTGCACGTTGTACCGGTCAGTACATAGGAAGGAGATGCTGCTGCTGTCGCTGCTGGCTGCCGTGCTGACGCTTCTGCACACGGGAAGAGCTAAAACCGTGCATGGCAGCTTTGACAGCGCCCTGGCCTGGCACAGCCGGGGCCAGCACATTTTCACCTTTCTATTCCATGGTGGGTACAGTATGGCAGATACATACTTGTGATGTATTGCATCCCATCCAGGATCTAGGCCTAGTAACACAAGTGATAAGATCTCCTCAGCGTACTGTTTAGTGGTTGTTCCATAATGTTACAGAAAACTGCTACTGATAATATTTTATGAGTAAAACACAAGCAGTTATCAACATAAAATATAGAACCTTGTAGAAAGGAATTATTACTAGGATTTTGTATACGTCATGCTTCAATCTAGCTGTACGTTGAGTGACCTTACTGAGCAATTGATTGTCCGATTTATAGTTAGCAAATGCCACTTGTTAAATATGTTTTGTCACCTCTGAACATTGACTGGGTGATAAACCAAACTGTAAGACTGGTGTGCTTTTAACATCCTTAGTAAATTCAAATCACTGTAGCCAAAACCATAATACTATTAAAGAGCAGAAATTCTGGTTCCCCCCCCTTTTTTTTTTTTTGCAGTGCATGAAGAAATCTATTTCAATTCCCATTTAAATGTATGCTAGGTGAGAGACGGTGATACTTGAGCACCTGTGATGCTTAGTCAACAGATCGCCTTTATCCTTTTTTGCCCCAGTATGTTTCATATGAAATATTTAGCTAAGAATAAAAAATCCTGATTGATTACCATGTAAGAGAAATCAATTTAGAGGGAGACACCAAATAAAATATAGAACTAGGTTGGGGAACCTAATATGCTTTGGGGGATGGAGGAATCCTGAGTAATAAGCAAACAGATTTAATGAACTAAAGAGACACCCCATAGAAGAGCAGGCATCCTAAAGTAATGC
>WWET01000291.1:568562-579878 GCA_011038615.1 Limnodynastes dumerilii
TAACTATACGCTGTCATTTGGGATCTTAAGTGACGTGGTAGCGTTCATTTAAGATCCTAAGTGTCAGTCCTCGCCCACTTTCTCTCATTTCCCTGCCTCCCCCCGCCCCTTTCCATGCAAATCCTTAAGATCTTAAAGATTCGCTGCACTTAAGATCTTAAGTGCTTGCGTGCGATTCAAACTTACGCTCTTAGCGAATTTACGCTCCTAACCGCTACGTAGACGGCGTTGCACTATTACTACGCATGCGCAGTTTTGCGAATTTTCTAGGATCTTAAATATACGCTCCTAAGTGCCGTGGAAATCGTATCTCTGAATCAGGCCCTTAGAGCTGGATTCACAATACTGTAATTTTGCGTTTCTAACTACTACACATGCGTAGTAACTATTTTACACTAGCTACGTAGCATTTTGTTATGCATGTACGCAATCTACATAACGAAACGCTATGTAGTTAGCGTAAAATAGATACTACGCATGCGTAGTAGCTAGAATCGCAAAATTAGGCACGTATGTAAAAAATTGAATAAATGGGTGAGTACGCTGATCGTCTGTCTCTACTTCTAAAAGACAGCCCCTTCCCACCGATATATATATAATACCAGGGAACTGAACTCTTATATATACAATCTGGTAGAGCATAGAGAATAGAGTCATACCCTTTCTCTTCTTACCTGCCTCTCCTGGATCTTCTCCTCCTGTCCCAGGAAATCAGCAGCAGCCTCCTCGCTGCTATCCCAGTACGTTAGAACATGCCATCCTGCACTATGTACCATGTAATTGGAATCACATGGTACATAACAGTATCTGCAGGCAGCTCGTCACAGTGGCTCCACGATTGAGCTCAGAGCAAAGTTTTAGCCCTAGCCTGACCGCTTGTCCTTGGGGAAACGGAGACTGATATTGTGGGCAACTTGAGCTGAATTCCTACTGGTATATCACATTGCGGGGATGGCCACCCGCTATTGACTTTCGGACCCAGTGTGTGAACGGCATTGATGGCATTTGAGGAAGATGAGTGTTTCATTCTCAACTCCTGAGTATTGGGTAATATCGTGCTCTGTTGCCTCATTGCTTTGCATCAATATTGGATGTCTTTGGATCCTATTATTAACTGTGTCCTTGCTGTTGCCCACATAACTCTTTCATTACCTACTAATTAATTATTCCTATTTGGAAATGGATATCAAGTGAATTGATTACAGCCTCATATTTCATACTATCTTGTATAAGAACAACTTAATTATTGCCTCTTGTTACCATTGTATGTGCAAATTTGCTTATATTGCATTGGTTGAAACACCTAATTGATTGCCTCTGAGTATTTAAATATGCAAACTCCACTAAAGGAATTATATTATTATTATTATTATATTTGAATAAGGATTGTTTTAGATATAAGGTTTTTTGTTTCATCGGAACCACCTTTAAATTCAAAATTAATTTTCTTAATAATTAGTGCTGTTTATACATTTTTGTATATTTTTGTTTGCTTCTTTTGTAAAGGGAGAATAGAAAAATCTCCCATACAGCTGCTATTTCCAATTAGCGCCTAGAAAGGTTCTTTTTGTTTTCTAGCCTGGGCTACGTTACGGAGCTTTTGTGACATAGGACCAGGAGGATCCCTGATTAGAGTGACAGAGGAGGGCACATCAGTTGTGCTGATGCGCTCTCCCCTTATTGGTGACCCATGCTCCGCACCACTGTGCTTTTTCTGTTTTGTTTTATTTCCTTTTTTTGCAGTTGTGAGGGGGGTTTCTGTGCTACAAGAACCCCTCCCCCCCCCAGTGTGCTATTGTATGAGGAATGGGTATGTATCATAATAATGTCACACTACTGGTGCCCAAATTTCCTCTTGGCAGCCCTGACAGTAGTTAGAGCTTGACATACTAACTTGGTAATTTATAAATATTAGTTAGTGCTTTTCATTTGGTTGAGGGTTGTAAGTTGAGGATATTCCTGGAAAGGTCTCTGATTTCATGCTATAATTGTGTCCTTTTATCTGTTTTTATAGATTGTACATTTATAGCGCTTAAAGATTTGTTTTATAAACTGTCCAGAAATATAAAGTATCAATGGTAATTTCTGAAAGGGCAAAAATGTGCTGCCAAAAGGCACATCTAACATTTGCAGAGGCCTGCTAGTCACACATGTCATATTTTTATACATACAAGACTACGATAGCAAGATATAGGATACTTGAGTCTTTATTCCCTCTGCATTTCCATCTAGTTTAGAATTATGATATTGCTGTAAAATCTTTTAAAACAGTAGTGGAAAAAATACAGTGAGAATAAATCTACAACTGTCTGGTTCCTCTTACATAAATCTGTCACAGTCATTCCTAGTAGCAGCTGCTATTTTATTAACACAGGGAGCTGCAATATTCATCTTTGGCTGTTAGATGGACAAACCTTTTTGAGGGTTTTATTTAAATTTTGAAATGCAGACAAGGAACTGGAAAGACAAAACTTCTTTATCTTTATGAAAGTTAGAGCCGCTTCTTATAAAACACATTTCTAAATTATTAAGGATTAGGGGGGGGGGCAACTCAGAGATATACAGACACTTAGAATAGTGGTTACAGACTAACCAAAGTTTTAAAATTGCCTCATCTACCAACTATGTAGGTGAGAGAACAACTTGAAGTCAGATACAGATTTACGATGGGTTTCAACTGATTGCACAAATGACACATTTGCCTATTTGCCTTGTACAGCACATGTGCATTCATTCATGCTAACCAATCAGAGCACGTTTCAACCCATTCAGACACAAAAGGAATGACCCTTCAGTGGGGCTGAATTGAGCAAATGAGCATTCTCTCTTAGTCAGTTTACAGTATCAGGAGCCATTGCGGCCAGTACAGCGTCTATATGGCACACCCTGGCTGTCACGTAACAGCCTGGTCACCTTCTCTGTTAGTGCTGCTTGGTGCAAAGCTCCTCTGAGTGGTCCCTGTGATTACCTAGCAGCCGGGAAACACTCCTGTTTGCCCATGGGCGCTTTGCAACAGCTCAGCATTGGATTGGCTAAACAGCTGTTTAAAGATCCAGACACTCACTGCACTGGCACTCCAGAGATTTTCCTGCTCTCCTTGCTATCGTTCTTCTGGTGATATTTCATTTGCGATTTCTATGTTCCAGTTTCTGTCCTTGGCTTATCCAGTGGTCTTACCTGTGCCTGTTCTGTCCTGCACCCTTTGGTCATTGCCTTCCCTGCATAAGTCATGTGGCTGGTTCTTCCTCCCATGTGGTGCACCATCTTGAACTTGTGTTCCTGTCTATTATCTGGGCTTGTCACCTTGCTCAGTGTTGTGTGTGTTTTTTATCGCACACGTTACCTGTGGTGTCCGCTCTACATGAAGGCATCTGTCTTGTCTATTTACTTATTCCATATTGGAGCAGACTTCCTTATTTTTTCCTATATTTCTGGGGTTCCTACTTCTGGTGGTACTTAGTAACTCTCCTTTCTGCCTGTCTGTCCTGTATGTCAATAGGGCTTCATACTCATCCTCTAGGTGTTGCTACCAGTGGCCGAGACCTGCCATGGGTTTACAGAGACGTCTAGCCCCACAATTAGTGGCTCCAGTAAGCACCAGCCCATGGTTAGACTCCACATCCTGGTATGTAGCTCACGCTAACATAAATTATAGGCATTCCCTCTCTGGACCTGATCCAGACCTGAAGTACTTCTTTCCTACTGCACATGCTCAGGAAAAAATTGCACTATTTACGGCAATCCAGACCTAAACGCAACTCACATGTATGACCAATGGCATTTAGGGGTTTTTTGTTTATGGAAAGTGGTTGAGGGCGTAGTACATTTAGGGTGCGCTTACACAACTGAATCCGACCCAGACACAGACATAAGGACACACATTTGCATATTTAATTACAGGGAGATTCTGATGGCTAACACTCCCCAACCAATATTGAACCACTGAAATAGCATTTACCTGTCCGAACACAATACAAAAGTCAGTTTGTCATTGTTAATTAACAAACAAATATTCATTTATTGATCTAATTTTATTTGTGACTATAATTTAAGAACATTCACACTGTCACTGAAGCGCTCACACAAAGCATGAACACAGTTTTCTCTATACATTACAATGATGCTCCTGGCACTTACTTTTGGATCGCTGGGGAAAGGGAGCATATCTTTAAAATTAGCTGCATAGTGTTTGGCTGCTTTGTGTATGGGCACAACCTGCTGTACCTGTGATCCAGTGCTGCAGTTGCTTACATGTCTGGATCTTATATACTATAGGCCACCCTTATTATTTATATTTGGATTCATGGCATGCAGGATGCATTAATTTTTTGTCTTCAGGAATGTATAAGGGCCTCTGTGAACCAATAAGATAAGCTCTAGCTCTTTTCGGCTGTCTCTATTTTGAATAGTGGGCCATTTTTGAATTTTATTTATGAATGGGTGAGTGTGCCCATTCATTTTCGCAGAGGACTCGCCGCACCCATCTCCGGAGAGGTGAGTAACCTCTCCGGGGTATTTTAGTATTGGGGGGTTAGGGTTAGGCACTTAGGAAGGGAGGTTTAGGGTTAGGACCATAGAAGGGGATGGTTAGGGTCAGGCTGCGGAGAGGAGAGTCTTAGGGTTAGGCTATAAAAAGGGAGTATTAGGGTCAGGCTAGGGAGAAGGGAGGTTTAGGGTCAGGCTGCAGGGAAGGTTAGGGTTAGGGTAATGGAAGGGGAAGGTTAGGGTTAGGGTAATGGAAGGGGAAGGTTAGGGGTAGAATTACTGGAAGGGTTGGGGTTAGTTTAGCCACTCACCTTTCGGAGCACCATTTCCGAGGCATAAGCAATCGATATCCCAGCCAGTTCAGAACTGACTGGGAGAGAACGACCCTATCGAAATAGGTCCATTCTTTGCAGGGACCCACACCTGGTCAGAGAGATAGGAGAAAAACCAGGAGAGAGCCGTGTCAGTGAGACCAAAAGATCAGAGGATTTGAAGAAGAAGAGGATTTTAACAGTGTCAAAAGCAGTCGAGAGATCAAGAAGGATGAGGAAGGAGTAGTGGACCAGATTTGGCAGATAACAGATCATTTGTCACTTTAGTAAGGGCAGTCTCAGTAGAATGGAAGGTCCGGAAACCAAATTGGAGGGGGTCCAGGGGACAGCTGTCACATAACAATCTGCTGAAAACTTAAGTTGTAGCCATGGTCAGCATAACAGTAACCAGTCTTTTCTCTGCTTTATTGTCATGTTCTAAAGTTTATCCCTGGAGTCTTTCACCACCAGTTACTCATACTATATATACATATAATAAACATTATATACATACATAAAAAGGAGGTTTACTTCACAATATAGCTATACGGGGTTAAGCTCACCTGCCCAGCGTCAAGGCACCTCCTGTAGGTGAGTCCCTATTCATTTGCTATATGTGTACACAGGAGGTCTCTGTTAAGACACTACCTGCATTTGAACAGCTTGCAGCAGCCATGTTTGTGGAGTGGTCAGACTCCCAAATAAAACTAAACAGTAGCAAGAAAAATGGCTGCGCTTCTATCCAACAAATTAAATATGTGCAAGTGTATATATAAATATAGGGGTGCAGCCAAGGACCAAAGTGACCACTATGTAAATACAAGGAACAAAAGAGTTCCGACTCTCCAAACATGCATTAAATAACACTATGTGTAAGCACATAAATAAAAATGAGGTTTAGTTCACAATATAGATATATTGGGTTAAGCTCACCTGCCCAGCGTCAAGACACGTCCTGTAGGTGAGTCCCTATCTGTTTGCTATATGTGTACTCAGGAGGTCTGTATATATAAAAAGAGTACCTCCAAACATGCATTAAATAACACTATGTGTAAGCACATAAATAAAAATGAGGTTTAGTTCACAATATAGATATATTGGGTTAAGCTCACCTGCCCAGCGTCAAGACACGTCCTGTAGGTGAGTCCCTATCCTATCTCTATATGTGTACTCAGGAGGGTATATACACACACACACGCACTGTATATACACACACACACACACACACACTATATATACACACACATGCACGCACTGTATATACACACACACACGCACTGTATATACACACACACACGCACTGTATATACACACACACACGCACTGTATATACACACACACACGCACTGTATATACACACACACACGCACTGTATATACACACACACACGCACTGTATATACACACACACACGCACTGTATATACACACACACACGCACTGTATATACACACACACACGCACTGTATATACACACACACACGCACTGTATATACACACACACACGCACTGTATATACACACACACACACACACACACTATATATACACACACATGCACGCACTGTATATACACACACACACGCACTGTATATACACACACACACGCACTGTATATACACACACACACGCACTGTATATACACACACACACGCACTGTATATACACACACACACGCACTGTATATACACACACACACGCACTGTATATACACACACACACGCACTGTATATACACACACACACGCACTGTATATACACACACACACGCACTGTATATACACACACACACGCACTGTATATACACACACACACGCACTGTATATACACACACACACACACACACACTATATATACACACACATGCACGCACTGTATATACACACACACACGCACTGTATATACACACACACACGCACTGTATATACACACACACACGCACTGTATATACACACACACACGCACTGTATATACACACACACACGCACTGTATATACACACACACACGCACTGTATATACACACACACACGCACTGTATATACACACACACACGCACTGTATATACACACACACACGCACTGTATATACACACACACACGCACTGTATATACACACACACACGCACTGTATATACACACACACACACACACACACTATATATACACACACATGCACGCACTGTATATACACACACACACGCACTGTATATACACACACACACGCACTGTATATACACACACACACGCACTGTATATACACACACACACGCACTGTATATACACACACACACGCACTGTATATACACACACACACGCACTGTATATACACACACACACGCACTGTATATACACACACACACGCACTGTATATACACACACACACGCACTGTATATACACACACACACGCACTGTATATACACACACACACGCACTGTATATACACACACACACACACACACACTATATATACACACACATGCACGCACTGTATATACACACACACACGCACTGTATATACACACACACACGCACTGTATATACACACACACACGCACTGTATATACACACACACACGCACTGTATATACACACACACACGCACTGTATATACACACACACACGCACTGTATATACACACACACACGCACTGTATATACACACACACACGCACTGTATATACACACACACACGCACTGTATATACACACACACACGCACTGTATATACACACACACACGCACTGTATATACACACACACACACACACACACTATATATACACACACATGCACGCACTGTATATACACACACACACGCACTGTATATACACACACACACGCACTGTATATACACACACACACGCACTGTATATACACACACACACGCACTGTATATACACACACACACGCACTGTATATACACACACACACGCACTGTATATACACACACACACGCACTGTATATACACACACACACGCACTGTATATACACACACACACGCACTGTATATACACACACACACGCACTGTATATACACACACACACGCACTGTATATACACACACACACACACACACACTATATATACACACACATGCACGCACTGTATATACACACACACACGCACTGTATATACACACACACACGCACTGTATATACACACACACACGCACTGTATATACACACACACACGCACTGTATATACACACACACACGCACTGTATATACACACACACACGCACTGTATATACACACACACACGCACTGTATATACACACACACACGCACTGTATATACACACACACACGCACTGTATATACACACACACACGCACTGTATATACACACACACACGCACTGTATATACACACACACACACACACACACTATATATACACACACATGCACGCACTGTATATACACACACACACGCACTGTATATACACACACACACGCACTGTATATACACACACACACGCACTGTATATACACACACACACGCACTGTATATACACACACACACGCACTGTATATACACACACACACGCACTGTATATACACACACACACGCACTGTCTGCAGTCCGGTGGCTGCTTAACAAGCACTACACTTACACCATCCCTGGGATGGTGTAAGTGTAAGGAGCAGCTCACCGGAGCTGAAAAAAAAAAAGTAATTAGTAAAAAAATAAAATAAAATACAGTAAAAATCAAAAACGGTTTATCCCAAAATAAACCCCTTCCCCCACCACCCCATATAAAACAAATAAATAAATAATTCCAGCCCAACAGGGCATGCTGATGCTTGTAGAACCACAAGCGCCAGCATGCCCTGCTATCCAGGGCCTGCTGCGTCATATATATGCCCCCGCAATAAAAATAAATTAATATAGTGCCCACATAATAATTCTTCTCTGCTGAGTGTCCAGTCTTGTAAGCTTTTAATCCTGGGGGTGGCCTTGGCAAAAAAAAAACCCTAATAGGATTTTGCGAACTATGTCCTGCATGCAGGACATCCCGGCGCTAACAACAGTTGTACTGTCATTGGGTTATATTTATACCCTTTGCTAGCATTAGAAATATCACTAAGTAAATCTAAAGAAACACACACCTCTGAATAGTACGTTTTAGCGGATCCACCTTGCACATCTGCTAAAACTTTGAATCCGGGCCTAAATCTGTTTTCATAGTTTAAATTTGCCTTCCCTTGCAGTTTAACATTTTCTCAGATTTATACTTGCACATGATTTTTCCCTTACTCTCAAACTCTTGATCAGCCCCTTAGAGTACAACAATTATTCCTTTTAATTTTGACCAATAAGTATTAATAAAGGTGTGATTAATAAAAGTTTGTCATTGTTATTCAGTTATTATTGTTAATGCTTCTTAATATAGCGCCACAAATTATCTGCAGCATTTTACAGAGAATATTTCACATTCACACACACACACACACAAGTTAATTTAGTCAGCAGCCAATTAATCTACCAGCATTATTTTGAGTGTGGGAGGAAACCAGTGCACCCAGAGTAAACCCTCACAGACACCGGGAGAACATACATACTTCACACAGATAAGGCAGGGTTGCCAACTCTCCCGGAATATCCGGGAGACTCCCGGAATTTGGGTATTTCTCCCGGTATCCCGGGAGAGCCGGCAAAGCTGCCACAAGCCCTGACCAGCTCAATTACAACTGTAAAATCCCTAGAGTAACTAGTGTTGGGTGGGGCTTTATGATGTCATCAAGCCCTGTCCATCCCATGTAACACTAGAGATTTCATGAATCATTGACAGGGGGCGGGGCTTAATGATGCGATTTGCATAAATCGCGTCATTAATCCTCACCCCCATGCAGCAAGCTATGACTACCCTCTGGGTTTTCCCGGAGGGAAGCTTTACAAAGTCAGCAACCCTGAGATAAGGCCTAATCCAGGAATCCAAGTCACAACACAAGTGCAAATCACACAAATTTTTTTCACATCTATTGGCAAAGATTGGGTAGCCTGTGATAATTATATACATTTTTGATACATAAAAATAATACAGCACCTTTTAATAAAGATAAATCTGATGTGCTACCTGGATAACTTCCACCTTTGTCCCTGATATATCTATTTAAACTGATAGAAATATGCAAAATGGTGGGAAATACTAAAATTGTGAATGATTTTTAGATGGAGAAAGAACAATAAAAGATATTCAGAATGGAGATTACTAAGTCTGATAAGTAATATATTTCTCTTATACATTATAGTTTTCAGTGGTATTGGGAAAGCACCTGTGATATTAGAAGCCTTATTTTCTTAATTTTTTGGTATGTGTTCATCAAGAGCCAACAGCCCTGTGCTTTCCAACCCAGGCCTATCTCACCTCTCTTTAATTGGTAGCATTTTAATTTTAAGCATATAAAACAATGAAAATATCTATTATTTAATAAAAAATTCTTGAGCATAATGTGTGGCTAAAAATATATATCCAGCTGGAGCTGGATTTTAGAAGGCAATGCAGGCAGGACTGTGCTCGCAGCTGCACTAAACCACCCACTTTCTCATTTGAACATAACGGAATACCTCTTTGAACTCCTTGCAGACACATCGGTCACTTTGCATCCGCAGTTTGGACGGTTACACCATTCCCTTTTTTTTGAGGTGCAAATTAAAATCCGCAAAGTAAATTAACAAAAAAGCAGACATCACAGTCAGTTTAATCGGGCCCTTGCGGGGGCATATCAATATCCACAAATTTTGCCTACTGTAATAGCCAGTTATAAGCACAACTTGCATCGCAAATCAAAATATCACAGGCATTGGTTTCTATTGAATCGGAACCTTAATGTCCAAAAGGAAACTACACAGAAAGTAGTCAGCACCTCCCCAGCTACTCTGCTATGTTTCAGTGCTGCATCTGAACATAGCCATAGAGTGCTATTAAAGGTATCTGAATGTATCAATATCCATAAAAGGTGATGGTTTTACATTAGATACATTAGTTTTACATTAGTTACATTCAGGACAGGTTTTAATGAACTACAGGTGAAACTCGAAAAATGTGAATATCGTGCAAAAGTTAATTTATTTCAGTAATTCAGCTTAAGAGGTGAAACTAATATATTATATAGACTCATTACATGCAAAGTGAGATATTCCAAGCCTTTATTTGTTTTAATTTTGATGATTATGGCTTACAGCTTATGAAAACCCCAAAATCAAAATCTCACAAAATTAGAATAATGTGAAAAGGTTCAATATTGTAGGCTAAAAGTGTCACACTCTAATCAGTAAATTATATCAAAACACCGGCAAAGAGTTCCTGAGCCTTTAAATGGTCTCTCAGTCTGGATCAGTAGAATTCACAATCATGGGGAAGACTGCTGACCTGACAGTTGTGCAGAAAACCATCATTGACATTGCAAAAGAAGTTGGATGCTGTCAAAGTGCTGTATCAAAGCACATTAATAGAAAGTTAAGTGGAAGGGCAAAGTGTGGAAGAAAAAGGTGCACAAGCAGCAGGGATGACCGCAGCCTGGAGA
>WWET01000291.1:592986-630486 GCA_011038615.1 Limnodynastes dumerilii
GATGCCAGATAGATAGATATGCGATAGATAGATAGATAGATAGATAGATAGATAGATAGATAGATAGATAGATAGATAGATAGATAGATAGATAGATAGATATGCAATAGATTGATAGATGCCTTCCTCATCGGTGCAGTGGCCAGCTCTCATATCTTGCCGCCTAGCACAGGGGTGATAGACTCTCAGCAGCTTCAAATGTGACTGCTTAGCACACCCAGGCACATAGCCACCTTGCCTGGCATGCCACTGCATAGCATTTTTTTGGGCAACAGCCAAGCAGCATTTCTTTGGTCTGTGTGCAAGTGGTTTCAAATAAGCTTTGAACTTAGTGCAATATCAATTATTGTATAGTGCCGCATTACTGTATTACATTTGTAGTAAAAGGGTTTTGAGCATTGTTTTATATTGAACTTTTTATATTGAACTTGACAGATAATTTTTGAAGAAAATATAAAGTCACCAAATATCGAAGGGTTGTCACATGAAAATGACATCATCATTTCTAAGCAGCACAACATCTGCATGATGTCCTTATGACACCCACCACAGTTCACAGAGCACCATGGCAACAAGATGAACATTAAAAATAAAATCCATATGAAAGGCAACATAAAATCATGAATATGTAATTCTTTATAATGGATTAAATTGTTTCCACACTAAATAATAACATGCGTAACTGTCATCACATATTGCCACAATTCCACTGCAGTCAAATAGTTTGTCATGGTATCTGGGCGTAAAGTATATTAAAAAAACAACAACAACAACACTTGCATTATAAAAAAATGTAAATGATAAAAATCAATAGTAATAAAGATCTCAAAACATACAGAGAAAAGAAATACAAAGGGTCACTGTTCAAATAGCAAATCATATGTGACTAGATATTGCTACTGGTTATCAACACTGTCGCTTATCATTGGAATCACTATTCAAATCTCACAAGAGAACACCTCTTGGCAGGTATTTTTGCATATATTATTAGGACAATTTTAGTCATATTTACATGAACAAGACCTTACTAGTGTCTTAAAGTCTACACTTGCCTGCCCTGTCCTCACTCTTTCTGTCTTACAAGCGATAAGTAGACAATAAATAAGTCATTGATTATAATATATTTTTTGTCCTGATGAATTATTGTCCTGGAAATAACTATGATTACATTTAATATTTACAATATATATTTCACCAGTTTTGACTGTATTAAATGAAGTTTGAGCCAAAGACAAACATTAATTATGACAGGTAGGAAGAATCATCTTGAACAAAAGAATTTAAAAAATAATACATGAAAAGATATATATTCTGCGTTTTAACATGTTTTAAGGAGTATAATTCTTTTAACTATAGTCTTAAATTATTAATGGAATCCTTAAGCTGGGTACACACTATACAGTTTTCTAATGACAGACAGATTTAACAGATAATACTTACAATTAGATGTCCCAATCAGCTGCACGATGGCTCCTTACACACTACAGTAGGAGGTGTCCCATACCCCCTGCAGCAACGATATCCCCGCCCAAAAATGAAGCCCTACTGCAAGAAGAAGATGGGGAATCTTCTAAACCTGTCAAACATGCGGCCCAGAAATGCTGCCCAATCTCAGGGATGTCAGCTATCGTTGCTTAAAAGGGAATGCTATCAGCCACTGCAGCAGTTAAAAAGGACAGCTGATAGCAAAAACTGGGAGCTGGAGACATATGAATAGGGAATTACCGGGAGCTAGAGACATATGAATGGTGAATTACTGGGAGCTGGAGACATATGAATGGGGAATTAGTGGGAGCTGGAGACATACGAATGGGAAATTACTGGGAGCTAGAGACATATGAATGGGGAATTACTGGGAGCTGGAGACATATGAATGGGGAATTAGTGGGAGCTGGAGACATATGAATGGGGAATTACTGGGAGCTGGAGAAAAATTGCTTAATTTTTATTTTTTCCCACATAATCTTAGACTTAGATTTTTTTGTCCTAGTTGGGGTTTTGAGTTTGACATGCCTGGTCTTCAGCAAGGAATAAAACCCATATACACTTGACTTTTCACCCAACATCATTACATTGTTTGATTGCATAAACTGAAAAGTGTAAAAAAATGCAGTGCAATGTTGCGTACTTTATAATGATCAGGCGTGATGAATTACACAATATCGTGTGAATTGGTCTTGTAATCGTGTGATTGGACTAATTATTGGTTGAAAAAGTGTAGTGTGTTCCCAGCTTTAATTACTGTTGGTTTTATTCTGTCCATTACATAAATAAAACATAACATAGATATGTTTCATTAACTGCATCTCGTAATGAGGCTAGATGCACATCAGAAACATAGGCACTAAAGGCCATATTAACTAAGCTGTGGGAAAGGAAAAGAGATGTTGCCCATAGCAAACAATCTAGCTGACATTCTAGAATGTAGTAGGAAAGTGAGAGCTAGAATCTGATTGGCCGCTATGGGCAACATCTCCACTTTTTATTTCCCGCATGTTAAAAATCAAACGTTATTACAATTTTGTGAACACAGAATATACTGATGAGTCTAGAGTAAAGAATTACTACAGTAGAATATAGAGTAAGGCTTATTCACATTGGGGTAGATCCAGAACTACGTTTGGAATACGTTTCCTGGCGTAGCGTATTATACACTTCTATACACCCCCCTTGTCACACCCCTTGAATGTACGTATTTTGTCCAAGATACGCTTTCCAAACCCTACCTTAACTTTTGGCAACGTAACCGCAGTGATCCGCACACATACGTATGGGCAACACGTTTTTACGCAGCTAAGCACGCCCATACTGTACACTTTAAATACAAACCCCCACCTACATAACGTATTTCAGACATATTTTGGACTCACGTAAAATGGGCACGCCCACGCGTAAGTATTTACATGACACAAACGTGAATGGCCCATACGTTCACATTTAAGCTATGTTACGGAGCGTATTTTCTATGATGCGCATGCGCAGTACTTACAAAATGCGATTTTACGTGTCTGTCATGCGTAAATTCGCTCACAAGCGTTCGATTGGAAGAGTGTGCGCGCTTCTCTAGATGCACAAGAAAGTCCAGAAAGTCCAGATTTCGTCCCTGTAATTTAGGCACAAGACTGCTTGATGCAGTCGCGGCTTCCCCTTTAAATACGCGGGTCCGAATCCACGTGTTCACTAGAATCAAATCACAAGAGAAGGGGGCGCTTCATTGTGCAGACGCATTTAATAGATAAAAACAAATAATGGTAAAAAACATGTACCAGAGGATTCGCTTGGTTCAGTAGCATATAACAAACAATACAGCAGTCGGAAGCGCCGGCAGGCAGCTTCAATCTACCAGACCGTGACCGAGATGGATCCTTCGGCTGCCACTGCGGGGAGGAGAAGGCCGTCGGTGATGGTATGCTGCACATTACTGATCCCAGAGGTATAGTAGGCGTGTCTCCCGTTTCGTTGGCTTGCAACTTCGTCAGGGGGAGTGACATGTCCACTACGTTCAGTGCTTAAATAGCGTTTCAGCAGCTGATGAATAATTAACTAACAGAAGGGTTCTGAATCGCTGATGTTTAAAGGGCTAACAGCCCTCAAAGGCAAAAGATACTTGGAGGCAAAAAACAGCATATATATAAAAATAGAATACAATACAACAGATTCAACTAGCATATATTAAAAAAAATATATATAATTTGTACATTATAATATCGGACAAAGAATGGCCATTTTATAAAATATATATGTAAAACTACCACATACAATAAATACACCTTATCACTGTCCATACCATTGATGCTGAATAATGCTAACACCACAATCCTTCCATATCAAATACTAGGCTATCTTTCTATTTACTTGAAAGCACACATAAATGGTGTTTTTAATGATGTCAGTTTACAGTCAAGTTGCATTATTTAGATAGTAATATGTATAGCTATAACCAAAAATGCACATAATAATTTTTTAGATATTTATAAATATTTATAGGGAATGTGATGTTTCACTACTGTACATTGAAAGACAAAAAATTCTATTAAAAAACAGAAATTAATATTTTTCAAACAACTTAAAGGAAGGGTGTTATCTCAAAATTTTCGTTGAGTCCGTGGGGTGACAGGGTATTCAACATGATTATTCAGAACGTTTCTCTCTGTGACAATCTGTTGTCCCTGTCACCACCACGGATATCCTTCGGAATTACTTCTATGATTTTAAAAGTTACTGTATCTATGCTCGAGTTGTGGACATGGTAGAAATGCCATGGGACGCTATGGTTAAGAATTTTGTTGGAAATATTTCTGAGGTGCTCCAAGGCTCGCAGCTTGAAGCATCTCTTTGTCTTCCCGACATACTTCTTACCACATCCACATTCGAGCATATATACCACGTAATTGGTTGTACAGTTAGCATAATGTTTCATCATGAATCGTTTAGATCCATCATAATTATAAAAGGATGTTCTCTCCTTGTGGCAGTGTTTGCACACTTTACATCGTCCACAAGGAAAGCATCCTATTGGTCTAAAACGATGGGTGGATTTTAATTTTTTTTTTTTTTTTGGGGACACGCCTACTATACCTCTGGGATCAGCAACGTGCAGCACACCATCACCGACGGCCTTCTCCTCCACCACAGTGGCAGCCGAAGGATCCATCTCGGTCACGGTCTTGTGGATTGAAGCTGCCTGCCGGCGCTTCTGACTGCTGTATTGTTTGTTATATGCTACTGAACCAAGCGAATCCTCTGGTACATGTTTTTTACCATTATTTGTTTTTATCTATTAAATACGTCTGCACAATGAAGTGCCCCCTTCTCTTGTGATTTGATTTATATCTAACCTTCCCCTTCTATGGTTCTAACTGTAACCCTCCCTTCCTAAGCTCCTAAACCTCCCCCAAATACTAAAATGCCCTGAAGAGGTTACTCACCTCTCCATAGCAGTCAACCCGCGGGTCTGCAAAATGAATGGGCGAGTATGCCAATCGGCACACTGAGCCATTCATAACAACATTTCTAAAATAGCCCCCTATTCAAAACAGAGACAGCTACAGAAAAGTAACTTTCGGCTGTCTCTATTTCGCACCATCGGGCCGGAGACTGCAACAGAGTCTAACAGATGGATCACAGGAGAAGGGCTCATCTATGTAACACAGACCTTATCCAGTCTATAAGCACAATGCAGAGAGCAAGCAGAGTTACACACAAGAAAGTAACTATGAAGGATCTGCATAGCTTGTCACCACATCCTTTTTACAGCTTCAAATAGGTTTCTGGCAAAACAGTCCTTGTGTCATGCAAGTTACAAACATAGGAAGTATGACAGAGAAAGGTTTACCTCTCCAGCCACTCTTTTGGTTTCTCCCACTGGGACACCTCTGTTCTGCAGTTATAATAGTACTTTTTACCAGAGGAGCTGATATGCTCAGACCAGTCATCTGCTGGATCATAGGCCTAAAAATAAAAATATATTATATCAAAGTCAACAAAATAAAGTCTGTAAGCTATAGTATTGTGCAAATATTTTATTAGGGACACATGCAGATAAACACCCATAGAACACACCACTCCTGCCCAGCTATTATTTTCCTGTAAACATCACTGTGTAGCAACATTGGGATTTCCAGTGTACTTTTTAGCAACACAGATAAATATTGTCAGAAGCCACCAATCATGTAACTGGAGAATAACAGGAAGCCACAGCACACTGGTGAGACTAACAAATAGCTCCACTGGAAGCTATTGTTCTCCTTAACGATACAGGCACACAAACATTGTTCCCCAACTTGCTTATTGAACGTAGCTTACAGAATCCGATGTTTTGCTTGGAGCAGAAGAATGTGAATTTGAGCTATGAAGAGCACTGTGGTTATGTGAATTCTCCTGAGGAGAAAAACTGGTCCCTAGGAAAACAAAACAAAAAAAAACTATCAAAAGAGGCAAAAGTAAACTATGACACAGAGGACATTTCAATAAGTGTAACATGATTGTTTAGAAAATAATTTGATCTTCCCTCAGAATCTAACAATTCTCATTAAATATACAACACAATGATATGGTAGAATTATAATATCTGTAGAAATATATATTTGGAGAATACCAATCCAAATATTTTCAGCACCTATTCAAAAATTAGGTGTAAATCAGATCACAATAATAATACCCGGGTATCCCAGCAGCAACCCTGGAAATGACCAATTTCCTCAAAAGACAAAGAGAATAAAAAGGATGCGCTTAAGGTATAACCCAAAAGAGGTTTTATTAAAATATTACACACAATCTATGGCAAACGGCAGTAATGAAAAGAATATCACAGCATAGTGAAACTCGTAGGCTCTTGATCAGTTTTTGAAGGGTCCCTGCTGATTGACTACATTTTTATTTTATTTTTTTTAACTCCGTTTTATTAAGCAGCATGTTCAGAATACAAACATTAGTAGTACAATTGTCTCATACAGAAATAAGAAACAGAGCAAATTAAGTGTACTACACTGTCATGACAACAATTTCCATTAAGACAATTAGGGGAGGGGGGGAGAAGGAGAGGGGTGGGGAGTTGGTCGTCACCTGGGAGGATTGGGTGGGGGTGGAGATGTTAGGAATCACGGGGAGAAAGGGGGCTCATACGAAGTAGGGTGTGTTGCTGTTGCCGCTGTTGTAAAAGCCAAGGCGACCAGATAATCAAAAATGTATCTTCCTTGTCGTGTATATAGTAAGTAATACGTTCCATATGGGCCATATACCAAATTGACTGACACAGGGCAGACATCGAGGGGGGCTCTAGTTTCTTCCAGCATTTAGCTACCAAGCATCTGGCTGCTGCTAGTATATGACTAGCTAATTTTTGAGAGGCTTTGGGCCTGATCCAGAGCTATGACCGCAAGTGAGCGTATACTCATCGTAAGCGAAAATTCGTGAAAAAAAACGCACTACGCATGTGCAGTATGACAACTTCCGGTCGACCGAAGGACATAAGCGTACAGCGAGCGAATGTTCAGCGTATTTTTCGCTCAAGGGGCATGCGTTTTTTACGACGAGAGTCTGGACGCTGGAATTACTACACAGAGGCGGGGATAGCCATTTAAATTGTACAGTATGGGCGTGCTAAGCCCAGTACGACCAGCGTATCGTTACGAAAATTCGCACGTACGCTGGAAAATCTTAGGGTAGGGTTCAGCCGCCGTAAGCAGTTACAATCAATGGGAGTGTTATGGGCGTGAAAGTTTTTACGCCCGGGCGTACGTTCGCTACGCTCGCAGGCGATTGCGGTCGTAGCTCTGGATCAGGCCCTTTGTCCAGATTCTCCCTAGGATAGCACAGCAGGACTTACTAATCTGGCATGATAGTAGGGATGACAGGAGGGAAGCCACTTTGTTCCAAAAGATTACAATTTTGGGACACGTCCACCAGATGTGTATGAATGTTCCTCTCCAGGTAATGCCGGAGCTGAAGGTATTCAAGGAAGCTGAGAGAGAGACCGACTCACTATTAGATGCTTTGCATAACATATTCCCTTTCTAAGAAATCTCTGGGAATGACCCCTAGAAGTACCGGCTGGGAAAGCCGGATTATCCCATAGTGGGGAGATATATAGAGGTATTTGGGGGACACCAAGGTAAGACTTATATCAGTCCCATAGTGAAAGGGCAAATTTTGAGGTGGGTAACATTTCGGCTAAAGGGAATGCAGTCTTTTTAGGAAGGCCCCACAAAAAAGACAGGTTCCTCAGATGCAGATGTGACGTCTCAAGATCAGCCCAGGAAAGAGAGAGAGGGGGGGGGCAAATGACGCTACTACCTGACTGAGATGTGCTGCGTAGTAGTAGAGTTTTATATCTGGGAAACCATAAAGGAATCTTTTTGAGGCAGCCATATCTTCTGCCTTCCCACAGGTACCAACCCGTTACCCCTGCCACATTCAGGAAGACCCTAGCCACTACTCCACTGGAGACTCTTCCTTCAGGTGCCTCCTTGCCCAGGACCCAACCCCATTGCCCTACTGAACTATTCTCACAGACAGACAAAGCTACTCTTATAGCAAGCTGTCCTATTAGGGCAACCCCCATCTGCCTGCCTGGATATTGCTTGTGCAGAAATAAAAGTTATTCATAATACCAGTGCTCCACCTGGTGGTCACACACTATACGACACCAACCCATATAACTGACCTTACACTTTGTCCTCAGTCGCTTCTAAAGTATACCATTCTTTAATCTTTGAAGCCTTATTCTTCTCCCGCCATCGGTAGGAGCAAAAGAGTATAAATCAATTATCCCTTACAGCATCCGCGCTATTGAACACCACAGTGTATTCCCTGATTTATTGTCATACCTCCAATATGTAGTCACGCTAGACTACCTTACTCCTTAATTCTTCCCACTTACCTCAGGCAACTTACCTGAGGCTTAACTCCCTTCACCAGGGGGAAAATGTACCTATGTGACTGTAAACTAATACTCATGCTGTGAAGCCTTTACTTACAGTGACACTCCCCCCTCTGGGGAATTGGGTGAAATCCTTCACTTCGCGTCTACTAGAGACTTTGCACAGCCAGACGGTCTCCTTATGTGCTGACCTCACAGAGACTACTACTAGAATTGCCCAAGTGGAGACCACCCAAGAGGAGCAAACCGAAAACATCACAAATATTCACCATCTGCTCCATGAGCAAGCTGAGGCCATTAAAAACCTGCAGAGACACATGGAGGACCTCGATAATAGGGGACGTCACAATAACCTGCGAGTTTGGGGTATTCCAAAGGATGTCCCTGCACAAGGCCTTGAAGACGCCCTCACCAGACTATTCAATACAGTACTGGACATCTCCTCTGCTAATACCATACTCTTTGACAGGACTCACCGAGCCTTGAAACCCAGAAGTTCTGCACAAGACCATCCCCGAGACGTTATCTGCAGACTGCACTATTTCAAGGTTAAAGAAGAGATCCTGCAGAAAGCTCGCCGCCACAAGGAATTAGAGTTTTATGGTCACCCTATACAGATATTCCAAGACCTCTCTTGGAGTACTCTCCAACAAAGATGCCTGCTTCGCCCACTGACTGACATCATGAGAGAGAGGAACATCCGCTACCGCTGGGGCTTTTAACTTTCTATCCATGCTACTCATGAGGGCTTCACTCCACTCCCCATCTTGGATTCAAGCCTTTTGTGAGACACTTGATCTCCCTACCACGACCCTTCCAGAATGGGAGCATTTCTTCAGTGCACTAGTCCTAAGTCCAGGTTCCTTCTCAACAACGTAAACCCCAGCGAGAAGATACAAGCGAAAGACACGCTGTTTATTCTTGTCAAGGCTCACTTGGTCATTAGTACCCCTCTTAGCTGTTTACCCAATCCATGGTTCCTTTTCCGGCCACCATGGCTTTTACAGCTTTTGCTCTCTTGAGGCGCCTACATGACTCCTCCTCAGGCTCACCCAGATCCTAGTTGAGGCAGTTGGTCGATCCTTGGTGTATTCTTAATCCTCGGGAAAGGGACTTCACCTTTTATTCCCACCCAGCCCAGACATACTCTAGAATCGATTATCTCCTCGTGGACCATAGCTCCCTCCCCCTGGTCGAATCATCCGATATTGGGTCAATCACTTTGTCCGACCATGAACCTATACATCTGTCACTAGACCTACTATTTCCCCAGCCCAGAGAATGGACTTGGAGACTTAATGACCTTCTTCTCCATGATCCCTATTGCAAAACACAACTAGAACTGGCTCTAACGGAATACATTTCTCTTAACGATACACCTGATGTTCAAGGCTTACTCTTTGGGAAGCTCACAAGTGCGTCCTTAGAGGTAAGGCCATCCAACTCGGAGCCTATCTTAAAAACAAAAGGAAACCCAAAGAGTACGTCTCCTCCAGCAGATTAGGGTACTAGAAACCACTCACAAAAACCCACTAGACCCCCAGGTAGCTGAGGAACTTGCAGAGGCTAGATTATCACTAACACGGCTACTCAACGACAAATACAAATAGGCCTTTCGGAAATGTAAAAGTTGCTTCTTCCTCAGTGGCAACCGCCCTGGAAGGATGCTTGCTTGAGCATTATGTGCTCAGAGGACTCAAACCTATATCAATAAGATGAAAACCAAAACAGGAACTGTAGTACACCAAACAGCTGACATAGCCAAGGCCTTCCAGGAGTACTATAAAGGCCTTTACAATATCACTCCCCCTCTCTCAGTAGATGATCTTACAGCTAAACGCAGAGTTATCCAGTCATACCTAGACAATGCACATTTTCCTGGCCTATCCATGGATGTCATAGAGGCGCTTGAATCCCCTTTTTCTGATCTAGAACTGGAAGCAGCACTCAAATGCCCTGGCCTGACGGTTTCCCGATCACCTATTATAAAACCTTCAAAGACAAGCTGATCCCTATCCTACTCCCAGCCTTGAACGACATCTCGGATCAAAAAAGCCTTTCCCCCCAGTCCTTAATGGCACACATTTCAGTGATTCCCAAAGATGGTAAAGACCCCTCCATGTGTCCTAGCTATAGGCCAATCTCTCTGCTCAATGCAGACCTGAAACTTTTCGTGAAACTCATAGCAACAGACTTAACCAATACCTTCCTGACCTTATTCATGAGGATCAGGTAGGATTCGTTTTAGGAAAGGAAGCTCGCGACAACACTACTAAGGCCATTAATCTAATTCACCATATTTCGGAATGCTACCTTCCAACTATATTGCTTTCCACTGACGCAGAAAAGGCTTTTGACAGAGTAGATTGGCCTTTCATGGAAGGATTGTTAACACACATTGGCCTAGGTCCAAATTGCCTTTGTAAGATTAAATCTCTCTACTCTCGACCCACGGCAAGAGTTAAAATCAATGGCAGTTTATCTGACCCATATCAAATTTCTAATGGAACCCATCAGGGTTGCCCTCTCTCCCCCCTGATCTTTGCACTCTACATGGAAGCGCTAGCTAGAATCATTAGGCTCAATTCTAATATCAACGGTGTGCACGTAGTAAAAAAAATTATTTAACATGGCACTCTTTGCTGATCACGTCCTCTTTTTTATAACCAATCCCGTTGCCTCTCTCCCAACTCCCTATTCCTAGAATTCTGACCATTCGGCCAGTTGTCCAATTTTAAAATTAACTATGACAAATCTGTTGCTATGCCTCTGCGAGTTCCTCAAACTGATCTCCCAAGCCTACAAGCCTCTTTCCCCTTCAACTGGAATTGCTCAGAATTGCGTTACTTAGGAGTGACCCTAATGGCAGATATCGACAGTCTATACCAGGCAAACTTTCCCCGCTTACTTGCCCGCACTAAAGCCGATCTAGAGAGATGGAACCCCCGAAGTGGTTTTCCTGGTTTGGGAGAATTAATATCATAAAAATGAATGTTCTTCCAAAATATCTATATCTCCTACAAACCCTTCCTATTCGTATTCCCCATTCACTGTTTACTAATTTTCAAACTCTATGCCGACATTTTATCTGGCAAGGCAAAAGGCCACGCTGCCGTCTCCAAACGTTATATGTCCAGCCTCCATGTCTGCCCCTTATTTCCAGCTTCCATTGTCTGCCCCTTTTAATGTCCAGTCTCCATTGTCTGCCCCTTATGCCCAGCCTCCATTGTCCACCCCTTTAAATGCTCAGCCTCCATTATCTGCCCCTTTAAATGTCCAGCCTCTATTGTCTGCCCCTTTAAATGCTCAGACTCCATTATCTGCCCCTTTAAATGTCCAGCCTCTATTGTCTGCCCCTTTAAATGTCCAGCCTAAATGTTTGCCCCTTTAAATGTCCAGCCTCCATGTCTGCCCCTTATTTCCAGCTTCCATTATCTGCCCCTTTTAATGTCCAGCCTCCATTGTCTGCTTCTTATGTCCAGCCTCCATTTTCTACCCCTTATGTCCAGCCTCCATTGTCTGCCCCTTGAAATGTCCAGCCTCCATTGTCTGCCCCTGATTGTCCAGCCTCCATTGTCTGCCCCTGATTGTCCAGCCTCCATTGTCTGCCCCTTTAAATGTTCAGCCTTCATTGTCTGCCCTTTTAAATGTCCAGCCTCCATGTCTGTCCCTTATGTCCAGCCATTCATTGTCTGTCCCTTTAAATGTCCAGCTTCCATTGTCTGCCCCTTAAGTCCAGCCTCCATTTTCTGCCCCTTATGTTCAGTTTCCATTGTCTGCCCTTATGTCCAGCCTCCATTGTCTGCCCTTATGTTCAGCCTCCATTTTCTGCCCCTTATGTCCAGCCTCCATTTTCTGCCCCTTATGTCCAGCCTCCATTGTCTGCCCCGTAAATCCAGCCTCCATTGTCTGCCCCTTATTTCCAGCCTCTTCAGTTACTTACCTTTGAAGTCTTCTCCCTTCCTCTGCGGCGCTCTGCTGCGTCCTCCTCCTGCTGCTGCGTATTCCCATCTGCGGTCACGTGGTGCAGTGCAGGTAATATAGGGCTCCTACGGGAGCCCTGTGGAACCATATCTGTTTGTAGAATGGTAGTGACTGCATAGGTTCGGTCACTGCCATTCACAGTAACAGGTTTGGTCCTACAGGGCGCCCATAGGAGCCCTGTATTACCTGTACTGTGCAGTGTAAATCCCTGCTTATACCGTGGCAGGGGCTTTACAAAAAAAAAAACACAACTTTGTCCCGAGAGTCTAATCTCTCGGAACAAGTTGTGAGGCGGGCGGGACAGCAGGACAGTCACCTGAAAGCAGGACTGTCCCACTCAAATCAGGACAGTTGGGAGGTATGGAGTACTGGTGGCTCCAGGACAAGGGCTTGATCTATTGCAATGCTCCCATATAGCAGTAAATTCCTATTTAACATTAGCAGGGTTACATCATATCTGGCCTTTTGGAACTGCTGATGTTCTAAATAGAACCGTACTGGCGCTAAACTGAGGTAAATGAGGCAGGCAATTTGATTCTTGTACACCAGGGTTTTTGTTTTGCCATAAAGGTTTTAGAAAGTAGATTATTTTTTATTTTTTGCAGTTTATATTGTCTGCTATGATTTTTTTTTTTCCTTTGAGAAATATAGATGCCAACAGGTATGTATCCAAGTGGCAACATTAATGGGCAGTCATAATGGGAGCCAGGCCATGTATGTTATTGTTAATACAAATAAAACATTTAAAGTCTGTATTTAATATAAATTATCACCCCATTCCCGCTACCCAAGAATTCAGTAAGAGACTTAGATTTATCTTCAATATCATTATATAGTTATACATAGCAGTTCTTTAAGCATGCATGTTCCCTTCCCCTCGGAGAAACCAACCCTGGTGCCAAAAGCCCTAATTGCTGACTGGAAAGTTATTGGGATGGCAGACAAAAGCATAAAGCATGCTTGTTACTTTTCACACCACACCAGTTGCCCCTGGATTTTGGGGTAACAAGTACTGGACAGAATACACTAGTGCTGGATAGCATCTGAGGTAGTAACCTATGCATTTGTTTCTTTTTATTTTTTATTAATTCTTCTTGTTTTTTTTACACAGTGTACATGACATCGATAGTATCAGAGGCTTTCATCATTAGTATAAGACACACTACCATAGAAAAGTAAAGACTGGCAGTATTTATTTACAGAGGCTTATTGCTGACAGATATCTCAGTGAGTTTAAAGGACCCATCATTTACTTTATTAACCACCCCCTGTGGTCCCCCAAATATAATTCTATCCATGGATTTTCATGGGAAAATCCATTACATTTCTCCATGTTTATTATTTTAATGAGATTAACTTATTTAGCCTAAAGTATTTTAATAATGTATGGAAAGCTGAAATCACAGCTGAAATTAGTTTTCTGTAACTGCTTTTCTGTGTCATAATGAAGTAGGGAGTAAAAAATTGCAGGTCAAAAAGTGTCCAAGGTTTACCTAGAAAATATGGAAGCCATGAACCCTTGTTGTCATTTTTCCATTATGTAACTACACTACACTTTGTAAATGGCCTGAAGTTTCTAATTATAAACATGACAGAACTGTATACCTTGATCTACCCAGACAACTAAGTGCTTAACAGTCTGGTTTTGCTGAAGTCTGTGTTGATCCTAAATTATACCACCTATGCAATTAGGACTTGTTAGAGCTATGTCTTTCTCTATGTGCAGGATGAGACTAGGATGCTGACACAGAATGCTGAAATGCTATTTTTCTTTTGCATAGATCATATGACCAAATATGTATTTGCTAAGGTGCTGAATGAGCATCCAATCCCAAAACAGCTGTCTGTAAATAGAAATAGTGACTCAGATATCTTGTCATATATGCTAAATTAAAGACATAGATAGTGGGTTTGTTCAGTCTGGATGAGAGTAAAGAAGACGTTATGGGATCTATTTACATACAGCTTTATTTTACTGTGAACGAAACGGACATCAGGCTCGCTTATCTTCACAGCAAGCCTAGCCCCTTCCTTCACAGTATTTACAAATACTCACCCCTCCTGCGAGGTCCAGCGATGATCTGCCGGAACATCGCAGGACTTATCATTCATGCATCGCACATGTGCAGTGACTATCATTCTGGACTTTGAAAATTTCAAGTCCTGATGTGATAAACACTGCTGTTTTATTTTTTTTACTTTAAAAAAATATTTTATTTATTTATTTTTGTATTTGTTCTTATGTATTCCAGCGGTCTCCCCATACATACATCGCTGGAATACTTATCCTTAACGCCAGCCTGAGCTGACATTAGTCTTACGCCGGGAGCAGAGTGTAAAACTCCGCTCCGGCATTTTGTAAATATTATACAGCCCATTTTAATGTGAAATGGCCAGTTTTCGTTTCAAAACTGACACTATTGCATTAAAATGATCTTTGTTAATAGACCCCTATATATGGAGAACGAACATTTCAGTGTTCCAAGGCTTTGGACCGTTTACATTATTAGCAAACTTGATCAGTTAGACAGCTCGTTGTGGTGACTGGATTGAACCATTTTTGACTGGGCTGTATCTGGGAAGGACAAAATAATAATAGTAAAAAAATAATAGAAAAAAATAATAGGAAGAAAAATAGGTATGTTGGTTACTGTAAATCAGAACAAAAATGGGGTAATTTGCAGCCATTTACGTCTTCAGACTTTTAAAATATATACTTAGTTATACTGTGTTTCCATATTTCTTAGTGGGGTTGATGACCAGATCTAGATATAAATTTTTGGATTGTTGTTAATCTGACAAATCTGAATTTTACGGTTCCGAGTCGAAATGAGCCATTGCCTCATTCCTCCCACCAACAACTTTATTAAGCTGAGCGGAACAAAAAGAACAGAATGTCTGGGATGGGTAATACCAGGGGTGCAGCTATAGTGGGTGCTAAGAGTACAGTTACTATGGGGCAACCATTTCCCCTGCACTCATCTCTAATCCAATTTACCCTATTAGCAGCTCTTCTGCAGCCCAGCTGAAGAAACAGCCTTCACATGCGAATGCAAGTGGTAGATAAACAAAAGGTAAGAAAAATCACAGTTAGGCTGCCAGTGACCCAGTGGTCCACTCAAGGGGGGGTTTCCAGTAGCACAGATGTTTATCATTTATGTTATTTTGTGTATTTGTATGTGTGATAGCAGTTATGGAGGGAGCGGGGGGGTTGCCATAAATACTTTAGCCTATGGCAGCTGAGACCCTTAATGGGCCCTGCAATAGGTAAAAATATGGTTTGTCTCTTTCTGCCTCTACGTTCCTGTGTTAATGGCATGTATGAGTAGCAGGTGGTACAATGTGGTACAGTGTGCAGAGATGCTATAGGGGCTAGCTACCTCCGCACACTACCAATGTTAATGAAATTATACTCAATGGGGCAGATCCAAACCTATGGCCGCCGTTGTTTTTATGGTGGCCTTATGCTTAAGAACAGCATTTCTGCCGTTCTGCGCATGCACCGGGCAGATGTTGCTCGGAGTAATCAGTGATTCTGGGTGCCCTGGATCGGGCATCCGTAACTACAGCGTAGTTACGGACAAAGGGGCGTGCAGCACCGTAACTACACTGTAGTTACGGAAGGTAGGCGGGGGAGGGAGGGAAATTAGGAAGGGACGGCTTGGTTAGGGGGTTACGATCCTGTGGCCGGTGTAATTACAGACTGTTACGCCGGCTGAAGTTAAGGTGTATCTGTGTGTAATTACGCCGGCCACAGGGGGGGTGTCGGGGGAGTGCACCAGAGCTACACTGGCCGTACTTACGGACAGCGGCCCAGCGTAGCTTTGGATCAGGCCCAATTTATTTAAGCTGACACTATTCTGACAAAAAATTGCTAGGAATATATTTGTTAATTGCAGCTTTTTTATTCCTCACCCTGCAGCATAAGTCCTGTTCACACTCTTCTTTCTTTATACATACAATTGTTTGTTTATAAGAATTTATATATATATCTTTACTGTGGAAGTGACCATAGATACAGTTTTTTTTATATGTTATAACATAAATCAATAGAAATACATGAGAATACATATGACAAATGTAACAAAGTTGAGAGTGGGGTACTAGACAATATATGGTAGCATGTACCAAGCAACCTCAATCTTGTGAGCAGTGAGGTGGTCCAATTTGACAGGAAATGGCTGGAAATGCATGTTCTTCATATTAATAATGCTGTATGAGGAAAGATACATGAAAATTACGTGATTTCAGACTTTTTATTTTTTAGCATTTTCAGAAAAAAATATAAAACCTAAACACTTGAGGGTTAATGGGGCAAAACCAGAACTAAAACATGATGAAGATTTAGGGCCGTATTCAGAGAAGCATTTTTGCGGGAAGTTCCGTGCGCTATCTACATTGATCTTACGCACGGAAGTCGCACGGGAATGCACACTTAAAGATAAGAGTGGTCGAGGCACTCGTAAGTCATCGTCAACCCGTCCGTGTGAGGGGAGTGTCATGGGTGTTGCCTTGCACCGTACGTGCGTATTATTGCTTACTTTTAGCAAACAGATCTCTGAATAGGGCCCTTAGAACCAAAACCAGAACCAAAACACGGGGGTCATTGTTCATCTCTAAACAGAACCATAGTTGCAACTATAAAGTTAAACACTTTAAGAGCTGTAAGTAAATCAATATCACTATAGAAATCAGTGATTGGAAACCTGTTCCGTTCCACAGCCTACATATATTGATAGTCCACGTTTAAGCAGCAGACTGCACATACGCTGTCTAAAAAACAGTATTGACACTTGTAAGGATTTAAAAAGCAGAATTACATGCTGCCAAATGTAAAAGGTATTTTAAACCCCAGAAAAAAATGTCAGCACCAAATGAACCATATTTTTGTAAATTCTAATCCGTTGTGCATCCATTTGACAAGTTAGTGAGATGCCTATCCAACTTAAACATCCTCTCTTTCTGTTTGTATGACTTCTCACCATTGGGAATTGGCTTGAATTAAAAAGCCCTTAATGTATGATAGCTTCATTTTCCCAACCTGCTCCACTAATATTTCCATTGCTGCCATGTACAACTCATCCTGCTTTCCCTAGGGATCTCAAACTCTCAACTGACTCTCTTCCTGTTGGTGCAGTTCTGTAACTGGATGTACTGGATATGATATTGCTGCTGTCTTTCTCTGAGTATCTGATCTGTTTCTCATCAGTGAGCTGCAGATGATATGTTATGGGTGTGTTCACTTTTTCTCATCAATGATGCAGTGCTTCCACTTCAGTCTTCTCGCACTTGTCTAATGAGGTATGTGGATAAGCTGACTTTCACCAGGGGGACTCGGAAGACCCCTTGTACACACACTCAGACCACTCAGGAAAAAGCACAAAAAACTGCATATTTGATAAAGAATAATAAATATAATGGTTGGTATTTTAAAAAAACTATACTAATAAGAACCACAATATCATATAAAAATATGTAACAATTAAACATAAAAACATTTTTACCCTAAGGAGACTTCTGTAAAGTGTAAAGTTTTCTGAATCAAAATAAACAAAAAGTATATGGCCGTGGCAGGAGCATGTAGTTGTCGTTCCAGCAATCGCTATTTTGTCAGTGATACCATAATGTTGGCTGTATTACTCTCCCCAATACCCATTATTCTCTGCTGTGCTTTACCAGTTAGCGGTTAGGGTTAGGGATTATAGTTAGGGTCTCGATTATTTTATTGAAGACTAAACATGTTGGCATTATGATATTCAATTAGTCAGGTGTAAAAGTAATAAATGCGCCTGATAAAAAGATGTAGATCAGTGAACGCTGCCAGCATTTTAGAGCCGTCATATTAACTGTTGGCATTCAGATCACTGGAACGGCAAGCCAAAGCCGATATTCACTTGGTTCATACTACTATATGAAACAGAGTAAAATTTGTTGATCCACTTCTAACTGACTTGGTTCTATTTCATAATAGACTCAGGAGATAAGTCATTTGATAGGTAAAATATTAATGCTGCTTTGTCTCATCTCTTAAGTGCACTTTAAAACAGAGAGAGAGAGAGTGAATATATAAATATGGCAGTTTCTCCACCTCTATAACAGTCTCCTTTCTTTACTGCTGGGTTGTTGGATGGAGGGTATGTTTCTTCATTTAAGATGGAGTCCTCTCAATGCTGCTCCTCCCCTTTGTGCTGCTCCTTGGAAAAACAACATTAAGACTGCTCCATTCCAATTGTCTTCTGCCCTGCTGCTTCTGCTTCTGCACAGATGCATGCTGGGAGTTTTAGTAGTGATGGAGGACCGGATTCACACTTATGCTTTTGCTACTTTTTACGTGCGTATTTTTAGGTACGGTTGAACTGCGCATGTGTAGTATTTGTTTTCACGCAAGCTACTTAGGATTTAGGCACGGAAGTCCATTATGCCCGGATTTGTAAAGCAGACTTAGTGACATACGTACGGAGGGCCTGGTTGTCTTCCATATTTGCGTAGATTAGTGAAAGTGGGTGGAGGGAGGCATTTAAATGAACTAATATGGGCGCAGTTAGTCATGTACACACGTAAGGAAGGAAAATACGCACATACTCACGTATCTACACAAGTAGACTTAAGGTTGCCTTATGGACGTGTCACCTAAAACCCGTCCATGTGAGAGGAGTGTCATAGGTGTTGCCTTGCCACATATGTGCTTATAGTTGGGTACTTTATACACACGCATCTGTGAATACGGCCTGGAGTCTCCATAGATCTGCTATTCACAGCTTCTGCAGCGGAGCAGGGGCTACATTAAAAATATCTTTATTCGTTATGCAGTATCCCTATTAGGTGGCAAAAATGTTTTCACCTGTGTTTCATTAATATTTAATGACACTAGTCGCCTGTTCTATGTTTATTTAACTGTATTTTGACAGCAAAATAATATCATGCTCTGGCTAACCTCTGAATTGTAATTCTTGTGTTCTGTAAAATATGGTCACATTTGAAGGGATTTGCATCCAAATAACACTTGCGTTAGATTTTAATAGAAATGGATGCAAGCAGTGTGAATGCGGACTTGCTCTATTAATCATGCAACTGCAATAAGTATCTGAATTGTTCCTCACAGATAAATGTGAAGTTGTTCTGAGTTAGAGAATAGGGTTGTGTTATATTTTTCAATTGATTTATATTGCATATTGCATACAGGACTAAACGATGGTTGGCTTGAACAGGACACCTTTTCCGATGCTTAGTGAAATTGTAGTGCCTGATATATCTAGGTAAGAGGGAAGCCTATAGTAAAGGGCTATTTAAGCTACACAGATAAACAGGGCAAAATAGGAAAACATAACAGAGGACCAGAGCCAGACTGCAAAGATTAAAGGATGGGTCCCCACAGCAACCAAACTTTCCATGTCATCCCTACATAAAATGGAGATTGTGTGAAAACCCAGCCCAAGGGCGTTACTACAGCAAGTGCAATGGTGCGGCTGCTACGGAGCCCGGAGGATGAGTGGACTCAAGGCAGTCGTTCCCCCTGCACAGTAGGCAAGCTTTTAGGGACTGACAGGTTTAAACGGCACTCTGTACTACAGTCCCATACATTGCCGCCCCGGATCCTGTCCATACAGACTTGGGCCCAGTCTCCTTGCTTGGGGGGCTCAAATCTGTTATCTTCCACCTCTGACCCAGCCCCTACTGTATAATTGAAATCCCTCCACCTCCCAACTTGTGTATTTGCTGTGTGCAAGCCACTCCGTGTTAGGCTGCAGGACAGGAAGAGCTTAAGGTTATGCTCCAGAAAGGTGAATGTTAGGGTTAGTCTTCAGAACAAAATATGGAGAGCGGAGGGTTAAGGTTAGGATTAGGGGAGGGTTAGGGTTAAGCTGTGAACAGCAGAAGGTTAGGGGAGGGTTAGAGTTAAGCTGCAGAAAGGGGGTGGTTAGGGTTAGAGTTAATAAAACTTACCTTTTGCCATTCCGCAATTTGAAAATCTTGTGGTCGCAGGGGCACAGCAGTTGGAACCTTACTGTCAGAAATCAGTCTGTCGCAAGACCACAGCCTTTTAGCACAAACCACAGCCCTTTAACGCAAACATGAGTGATCACAAAACACCCACCAATAAGTGTGGATCCAATTCAGAAGTAGTAATCGATGCAATTTGATTGCTAATTGTATTTTGCATATAAAAGTTACTATGGTTACAATTTACACTGTTTTATATTAAATGATTTCATTAGTAATTATATCTATTTAAATGTTACACACAGTCCTCTGTTTCAGTGAAGTTTTTGCCTGTACACTTGTTTTAATCAATTTGTGTATCTGCCCTGATTAGATTATCAACAGATTGTATCTGCAGATATTTATATAGGGGCTAAACTCTATCCTCACATTTATGAAATTCTCTTTGCAAAGTATTAATCAATAAACAAATATATACCGGTACTCATTTGATATAAATGTGGCATAAAGTCACATTATTTTACAAATTGCCGTCTCTTACTGACTGTTCCAGACATTATTTGGAAAATGAATGTACACAATTATAAGTATCAGACACACATAAAAACATAATATCTAAATACAATTGAAAGATACTTAAGTAGAATGTACTTGTCTGTAAAAAATACACACAATTTTTCCCCATGAAATTACATATTTCCAATCTCACAGATCCAGTGCTTGGCAAGAAAACAGCAATCTGTTTAGACATAAGTATGTAAAGTAGCTAGAGGTAGTAATTTAATCAGGAAAGGATATATTTCAATGTTTCCCTAGTCTTGGGGGCATTAGCACTTTAAATTCATAATATCAGTTTGACAGATGCAGCCTGGAGGACTTAAAAAATGAAATCTAGAAAGTGAAGACTGCTGGAGGATATATGTTGAAGTCGAGAGATTTAAATGGTATAACCGATGCAGAAAGAATGGAATATATAGCTTTGCTCATTCCTTTCTGGGCCTGGAGATTTTGTATAATGTAAATTTGGTGTATTTTAATTGTGGCTTTGCTGAAGTGCAATAAGGTTATAACTTTATCGAATGAGGAGTCTAGCCCTAACGTCAAATTTATATTTTATGCATTAATGGGAATATCCAATTTGGATTCCCTATTAAATGGGATTTAGTCTAAAATATATGTCATATTGTTCTCCGTTGCATGTTTTAAACTGGAATCACAAAATGTCTAGCTGAAATGTGAGCACCAGTAACCCATCAATGCCTGGGCAATAAAGTTACAAATGCAATGAAGATACAAGGATAAAATATTTCTAGGTGAAGTAGACAAAATATGCATGACATTTATAATCTGATTGAGCCAGATCCAGATATACGCAAATGTGGCATTCCCTTTTTGGAAATGTGAAAGCACAGCAGTACTGTTAGGACAGGCCACCGAGGGGCGGAGTCTAACCAGAGCCTGATGTTCACTGGAGCCCCTAATGGTGGGGACAGTCTTGGCAGCAGAACTCTGGCAGGTCGCGGTCCCCAGCGAACAAGTCCTATGAGTGCGTATAAGTGGGATAACACAAGATAGACAGGAAGTACCTAGTGATCATAGAGGGGAAAACAAACCCAACAAACAGTGAAACAAACAAGCGCAAACACTCCCTGAATCATGCAGCATGCGGCAGGCACAAACAGGCAGGAACAAGGAAGGATAAGCAGGCAAGGAATGAGAACAACTGGAAACAGAGGAAAACATGCAGGATAAGGGGGACATTCAAAAACCACAGAAACAACAAGTCAAGAGAGAGAGAGAGAGAGAGAGCAAGAGAGAAACACAGCAGCAGCCTAGCAAGACGCTATATCTGGCAGGGCTGCGGCAGAGGGACAAGATATATAAAGGGACTGCTGGCCAATCATCATCCAGCAGTCTGGGCGCCAAAACACTATGCCTTGCGTCTTGGCTGCTAAGCAATGTGCAGAGAAAGGAGGAGTGGGCCGACGCTGGAATCACTGTGCCCTGGTAACCTGGCAACGCCAGGACACCAGTGACAGCACCGAAAGCAGAGTGGAGGCCGGAACCCAAGTAGAGACTCTGCATCCTGGCTGCCTAGCAATGCCAGGACGCCAACAGCGAGCCGCTGGGAGAAAGGGGTAAGTGCCAACGGGAACCGCCGCCATACACGCTGTCACCTGAGCGTGACAGCATGAAACAAGTACCAAGATGATTTTCTGTATCCAGATCCATCCTGGTACTAAATCCAATGGCAGTACAGGACAGAGTAGCAAGCGCTCTGTGGGAAAGAGGAGGTATGTAGAATGTACAGTAAGGACTGACTTCAGCCCTTACCAACAATCCACATTTCTGCCCCCATTTTACATGGGGTTTATGTGGATATCTTAAGACAGGGGCGAGTTTACATAACTATGAGCAGGGAGAGTTGCCTTCCCTCTCCTATTGAAATTTAGGATGCAGCAGAGGCCTGGATCCTGTCCAATGTAGTCACAAAATATGTTGATATTAATGATGATAATTATAAGCATTACAGTGGTGGTACAAGCATTATAAATGTTAAATTTAGTTTTTCCATGGAAAGCATTGTTAGAGACTCTCATTGAATGCTATCACACAGTTATCCAGTGATTTACTTCTCCATCATGGCCGGTTTCGTAAAATAGTAGAAATCAGATGAAAATACCTATTTTTGCTGTATATAAAACTTTGTTAAATAGACCACATATTGTTTATGTTAACTACTGGTTAAGAACACTAACTGCACTCATCATTATCTAAACACACAGGGCCGGCCCTAGCTATAGGCGGTATAGGCGAGTCGCCTATAGCGGCATCTTGTCAAGGGAAACGCAACACATGTGTAGCAGCTCCTCCCCCTTGTAAAGTGCGGATCTTCAGTCAGCTGATTGCACATTGCCCATGGGCACAATTGTACCTCCACTGTGACCCTCTAATAGCAGAGTTGATTTTCTGCTAGGGGCACCAACCAAATCTTGCCTAGGGCACCAAATTGGCTAGGGCTAGCCCTGTAAACACATAGGGGCTGTAAAAGTGTGTAAAGGACATATGACACTTTTGGTGCTGGTTAAAAACAGTATTTTTCTCAGCAAAATCTGATACATAACTGAACTAGAAACAACAGACAGAAGGTGACCCACCTATAGATATGACATCACATCCTGTGGCTGTGTAACAGGCATGCCTTTTCATCCCCCGTTTCAGGTTGGATGAATGCAGGTGCAATGATTAAACAAGTTGAAGTAATAAACACAAGTAAATTAAATTAAATAAAGAGGAGGAAATAAGTATTGACACCATAAAACAAAGTCTTGGAACTCTGGGTTGGGTTTGGACACACATCCAGATCTGGTGATGGTGTAATGAGATTCTGTGGGTGTGCGCTCTGAGACAGCAGGAGATTCCAGTATTCCGGAGGCAGTCTCTGATGACAGACTGTGCGCACTGTGCAAATCCTCACTGAGATTCATTGCATTTGGAGCAGGATTCGAAGGACAAGGCTGTGTGGAGGTAGCTTCAGGCGCACTTAAGAGATGACGCCAGTTGCGTTCATAAAGGCCGTTATAGGACTGCACCACATAGCTGTGTGGGTGACACGCAGCATGTTGGATTACTGCCATTCTATCAAATCCACGCTCAGTTTGCATGCGGACAGACTGACCTGGAGAAAGTGGCAGCACGAGATGAGCTAACCTGTCATACTAAGCTTTTACAGCCATTCTGTGTTTGCTGATAGTGTCTGGTACTCGTACTTTTGGGTGCAGGAGTTGCTTTGCCATTAAGATGCTTGCGTGAATGTGCCGTGCCAGCAGGGGCTGTGCAGGGGATGGGAGACCATCCCTGGGTGTGTTTCTTACATTTAATAACGCAAGGTAAGTGTCCAATCCATCCTGCGCACATTTCTCCATTAGCCGTTTTGCAGAGCAGACCAGGAGCAGAGTGTAAAACTCATTTTTATACGATAGTGCCAGTTTTCACTTCAAATGAGCACTGTGCATGCTCAGGACTCATTCCACGAATTTAAATGAGAAAATGAACACATTAAAATAGGCACAGTAGCAGAGAAAGGTATCAATTTTAAAATGACCTTTGTGTTTTAAATAAAAAAAAAAATAATAATAATAATAAAACTGGTTTTATAAATAAAGATTAAATATTTTTCCTTTTAATTTTTTATTTGTTTGAGTTGCGGTAAACCGCTACTATATTCTTTTGTTAATGTACACGATCCACAAAGCATTTAAATAGGTTTTTCAATGCTGCAAATGCAAGCTTAAAAAAACCCATATAAAGGCATAGAACACTGGAAGAGGCTGTCCATACAGCTCCAACTGGGGAAAAGGCACTTTCTTAAGTCCTATCCAGAGTTTCTGAGGAAACACACAACTCTGTATAGGAAGTTTAACTCTGGATCAACTCCATGTACTTTTGAATCAAGCTCCACCCCTTTTAAAATAATATTGAAAAGACTTTCAGACAGAAACGGTGTGAACATAAAAACACACCTTGATGTTAGAGTAAAGCTGAGTGGTCCCAATACATCTTGTCATTAGAGAGTGGCAATAAATGTTCCATTCAGTTAATAACTGAATAATTGTATTCCAATGTCAAAATCATGAAAAGGAGCTTCCGATCCAGAATCCTAACACATTTCTCATTAGTACCTATTGTAAATTTAAATGTGACTGCTTTTATGAAGTCATGCTTGGAATGCCAACATATTGAATTATTTCTGTTTTGATAATAAAAGGAAAATTATAATCCATTAAAAAATGTAAAAGTGGAAGTGGGTTCATGTTGCTTCAAGATTTATTAGCAGTGTAATTAGTACTTTTGTCATGAGCTGAACAAAAAAAGCTAACGGTTAATTTCCTTCATATACAAAAATAATTAAATTGACGGGCCAATAAGCACTGATTAGTATAAATATCTCAACAGTAATGTGACATAGAAACAAGCATTTGAAATGAAAGCATATTGGATATACAGCTTATAATTTATTAATTGCTGATGCACTATAATTGATATGTCAGTTTATATAGAGAAGAATTAAAGTCATGAGACCTATAGGTTTAAAAGTTTATTTTTTATATAATGTCTTTAGAATATCTTTATTTAGGTAACAATTGCATACAGAATACAAGCAAGTGCCCATATAAATGTATAGAGGGGTAATTAGAAGGTGGAGGGTGTCATTGTATGGCCTGCACTGCTTGCTTGTCACATACTGTGTCAAACCCTCCAACATTTTTTTTATAGAAAATCGGACCCCCTTGGGGGCGTGACTTGTCACATGAAAGGGAGGGGCTTTATGCTGCTCTCATTTGCATGTATGAAAAGGTGTAAAATCTTATTTTACACTTTATCATATGAGCTAAGGACTCATAGGAGAGGGTCTTGTCACTTTAGCAGAGCTGTAGGAGTCTCTCCCCGCAGCTCTGCTACAGAGATCAGATGCTGCAGGACTGAGGAGGAGGGAACTGCTGGGCCACAATCCTATATAAGACCCCTTTTAGCCAGTACAGACCATTAAAAAACAGTACTGTGTCTGGTAAATAGGTACAGTTGGAGGGAATGCTGTGTGTGCTGTGGGAGTGTAAACATTAATTTTGCAAATGGTCACATGGTGTACAGTCTGAGAGACAATTTATTCAGCACCTTCCTGTGCTCTAGATTATTCCTGTTAGGATACAAGGGCCAGATTCAGACCCCCAAGCCTCAGACCCCCCAAGCCTCAGACCCCCCAAGCCTCTTGGCCTAATGTAACATCTGCACATGCCCATACCAAATGATACAATACAGATCTCCAGGCTAGGAGTTCCGTCCCACAGGGCAGCTCATCCCCTCTGTTAGTCTAAACTCCGAAAGTTGGATGTAAATTTTACAGTCTGGCCTGGTTTTAAGAATTGGATGATTCCTGTATATAGCATGGTGATGCATCTGATATCATGGGCCAGATCTAAACCTATGATGCCACTGTGCTTGGAACTCTGAGCGCAGTGACTGTGGATTCCCACTTAATCCAGCCCCACTGTATCCACTCATCACACATGGACAGGCTTACAATCCGTGGACCTTACTTTCAATTTTCTTACGTTTTCTCTGCCATTCTCACTTAAAATAGGAACAGTGTGGAAGTCTTGATAGAATAAAAGGGCTAAAAAAGGCCTTTATTGTAAAATTAAATACTCCCCTCCTCCCACCCACAATCCACCCATCTCGTCTTGCTGTTGGAAAGACTTTTAGTATGAAAGTCTGGATCACATAGATCCGGATCAGTACTGAAAGTTAGATCCGGATTTTAAACTCATGGAGCCCTAGGTAAGATTCCGGTTTTGTGCCACCCAAGGGTAGCTGATAGCCAGTGGGAGGAGCAGCCGACTATATTAATGTGGCTGCTTGAGCTATGACATTTGACACATGCAGACGCAGACAATACTGATGAAACTGCATAACAGAAATGACAGATTTCTTCTGACAAGGCCAAAAAGGGGATTAACAGTGTTGGATCCCGGGCAGCCACAGGCCCCTGTGGCTCGCCAGACCCTAGGCGAGTGCCTAGGTTGACTTGTGGGTAAACCGGCCCTGCTGGAAGTGCAGTGGGTATGCCGGTGCAAAGACAAAAGGCACCTCTTGTCTGCTCCTTGTAAGCAGGAAATAAACATTTCTCTTAAATCTGGATCCAGTCTGACTTTATTTTATTTGGATCAGGAAGCTGGAGGTACAGCTGTACAAAGCCAGATTTACGTTGTCATTTGTTTACAATATTTCAATTTATTTAATTTATTTTAATTATTATTTAAAAGGTATCCACATTTTTATTAGAGAAACCATGCTGCAAGAGTATCAGTAGTTGTTGGGACAAAAAGTATTTTAACCCAAAAGACCGGGTTCATACTTACCCTGGAATTCCATGGCCGTGGAGGCTATCGTACAGAGTTTGGGACTTACAAATCCACATGTGGGAGATAAATCCACAAGCACTTCCCCCTGCTCTCCTATGTGCAAATTGTAGATCTGCCAGCAGGACCCTACCTTAAGTATTGCGCCCAGAATCCTGTGCATCGTACGTAAGGGCTTAGCCAAGCATTTATATTTAGCATGCCTCTGCCCAACCCAATGCGTATCTCCTATGCATGTGAGGGGGCTCTGATCCACTTGGAGTGAGCACTGGTCTGCTGCGCTCCGTTGCAGAGAAAAGGTACTGTGCATTTTCGAGCAGACTTAAGGTACGTAACGTATAGAATCTGCAAAGCAATATTAGTTTAGAATATGGTCAAAACAGTATAACTCCCAGGACAGCCAGACATTTGTGTCTATGGACACTTCGGCCCGGATTCACAATACCGTACGTGTTGCACGGGCTTAAAATAGCGATAGTAGCTACTACGCATGCGTGGTAACTATTTTACGTAATCTACGTATCATTTCGTTATGTAGAATGCATATATGCGGTCTTTAAGATCGCATATACACAATCAATGTAGCAAAACGATACCTAGATTACGTAAAATATTTGCTACGCATGCGAAGTAGCTACTATCGCTATTTTATGACCGTATGTGCAACACGTACGGTATTGTGAATCCGGGCCCTTAACTGTAACTGACAGGAAGCAGCATTTATTATCAATGAAGAAAGGCTTCCTTATGGTTACTACTGTAATATGGATCCTAACATCATATTTTCCACAATTTTTTAAGTGTTTGGACCAGATTATGGGTGGTTTTGAGAATATTTCTCTACTGGGACTTATCCAGATTTTAGAGGAAGTGGTGGGCATCCGTTTGTATTAAAATGTACATTAAAGGTGTAATTTCTGCATATCGATCCAAACTGCTGCAGCGCTGCCATTTTACATGCGCAGGAGTCAGAAAACTTAAGGCTTTGGGAAGTTTGTTGGTGCAAGGTGAGTTGTTAGCAGTGCAGTTGCATGGATACATAGATATCACAGTCCTGTGTTCCAATGCTCAGAGAAGTTAGGAATAGGACATAGTGGCCAAGACATGACCAGGAGAGGATGCTTCAAGCCAAGCCAAGGGAGGTGTGAAAATGACTATGAAAGGGGCTTATTATTCAGATATGGAAAGTGTACTGAGACTGACTGGCCAGTGAGCACTGTTGCCTATTAACAATGTTACACAGCTCAGCCGTGACATGATTCGTAAATGTAGAAGATTCAACTGTATATTCTTTCTAGAATTACAGTTTATAATATAACCATGTTAACGTATAATACACATATTTCAAGATCTTATTTGAATGATCAATGCTCAAGCAAAGTTACCACAATAAAAAATGTGTTTTTTACTAAATATGAATTCTGGTTAATAAAATCAATTACCGGTATATTTTACAATACAATAGGTTACATTTTTTAAACTGATTACAGGACTATTTGTTTATTCAGAGAGTGGTATAATATGTAAAGTTATATATATAGGAGAACTGGAGCTTTCTTGCCATCCAGCATTGAGTTGCTGCCATACGATTGGTTGATTCCTGAATGGTGCGTGTAAAGGGCAGGAATGTCTATAAATTGCAGATACAATTAAAGATACACTTGTGATGCGTCTTTATTGTCAAGGCATCCAAAGTGCAACATAATGCAATGATGTGTCTGACTGGCAAATTGCTGTTTGAAATATACTTTAGAAATAAAGATTCTCCTTTTTGAAAGGGTGTTTTTTAATGTTAAATAATATACAGTATTTTCTTTTTATAATGTTAACAACAACTGTTTTCTCTTGTGGCTATGACACTTATTTGAATTTCTGGCTAGGCTAATATAATTAACATCCTGCTTGTGTTGTCTGTAGCATTAACAGTACTTATGTGCACTTATTTTTACACTGAGTTTTTGTCATGGAAATTAACATCACAGGGTCTGGGCAGCATCACAGAAGATACCACTAAGCTGTTCACAAAAGCAGAACGGTAAGTTTTTAAGTGAGAATTGTTTTCCAGATGTCACAATCATAACACCATTAATCTGCTTTGTGTGTTCTTGTTTAAAGTAATCTTTTGACATTTGCCATTTTATTACAGAGTAACAGAGGCAGCAGCAATGAAGGAGCAAGGAGTGCATCTGCAGGTCAAGCATTATCCTCTTTAGGATGTCTGACAAAGAGGTGAAAATCCAGTTCTTGCTCCCACCTCAGGTTATCATGGAAACTAAGAAAATTGTGCAGAGTGACCTTGAGTCTCTGCTAAGCATCCGTACAGCAATACCACCGATGACTAATTTTTTGGCTGTGTAACAGGTCTGTAAGTCTGGGTAATTCCAGACCACAGCAGCAGTAAGGCCAAAAATCTCACAGGCTACTTTTGTTGTGTAATGTAGCAATTCATACAGACATTTTTTTAAATGCACCAGCTCAATTATTCATTTTCAGTTGTTTGAGGAATCCTGTTTTCCAATAAAAAAAACATTTACAAATTTGCCAATTGCTACATTTCCATTTTGTACCAGTGATATAAATCAATCCTTTGAATATGGGAAACATGTTTTATTCTATTAGCAGGCTATAGATGATGGGTCTGTTCTCATGTGTAGTCTTCTCAAATTCCCTAAGATTATTCTTTATTAGTAATATTTCAGATTACTATAAAGGCAGGTGACCGGATACAGGCTTCCACTGGAACACCAGCGATGATCTGATGCTGGACCCAGCGTTATGGAGAGGTCATGGTCCTCCAAGACCTGACCCTTACCAAAAGATTAGGAAGTCTAGATAGAGCAGTGTAAGTAGAGCACCCCTCTTCTGTACATATCCACTAGTGGTCACACCGGTCCTGCCATCAGAAACGCATCAGAATGCAAAACAGTACAGAAGTATGGATCCAGATCTGCCCTGGAGCACCCAGTGACTGGGCAACACCCCTTTAGCGTTATGTAGTAAAGTGTAATTTAAATTGTGGCTGGACAGAAGGATAGGGACATGCTATAGAGGTAGTGAGCTGTAGAAGTTCTTGCACAAGGTGCTGGCAGCTTGGTGCCATCCCTAATCCAGAGATATTTACTTTTGTTTAATTTCTGTAAAATGTTATTGCTTTAAATTTATTATTGTTTGCATCAGATTTGTGTGAGCAAAAGAACGAAACATTATACACTCATTTTTTATTTAACCACAAAAAACTAATACCACCTCTCTAAAAACCCAGGTTGTTGGCCTTAGACCTGGGTCAAGGCTCCAATAACCTGTGTTAGGTGAGGATGTGAAAAATACAGGGGTCCTAGTCCCAGGTCTAATGACCCAGGACTCAGACACAGGAAAAGAGAAGGGCTCCTGTGTCTGACCCTGGTAAGTGTTGGTGTGAAAGGTTCTGACCTGGGTTTTTCCACCTGGGTCTCATCTAACACACCTGATTGGAGGGATTTGTTTACTGTTGCTAAGGCAACAGTAAACAAACCTCTCTCCTGCAGCAGCTCTTCACACTGTTAGGGGGTCAGGAATTTCCCGGGTCTATCCTGCAGCGGTTTAAGGTTTTAAAGCTTTCAATGTTTTTTGTTGTTTTTTACCGCTAATCACTCTGCCATAACCCGGGTTAAAAATCCCATAATGTGAAAGCAGTATAAATAACACACTTATACAGTAAAGAAACCTTTACTATGTATTCTTTGTAATTGAAAACAGGGCTAATCTAAAATAAAATAGGGAGTTATGTTTTCAATTAATAGGATAAATGGTATAGGCTCCTTTATTGTATTAATATGTTATATAGACTGTTAGTATTCATTTTTCCTTTGTTTGAATTCTTTTTTGACTGTTATTAATTAATAATTATTTTTAATTCTTTACATTTTTTACTTTTATGTTTTTATTAAAAAAGGAAATAAATTAATCTTTAGGACTCTGATCCTGAGTGTGTACAATAGAGCAGGGGACTGATGCAGCTTTGTAGAGCTGTGCAAATCTGCCCCTAGGTGTTTTAATAGAAATATGATTCTTGCATAGCATTCACTTCATCTTGCCTCTTGTCATTTATAAGTATCCCATAACTGGTGTAGGAGATCTGACAAAAGTGGACTGAAGCATGGCCGCTGATGCGCCCTCACATTCACATAGGGGAGGCATGTTAATTAGACACTTAGGGCAGGGTTTACAAGTTACGCGCAGTTCGTAGTTACGTCCTGACATTTTTACGCTGCCAAAAGTTAGGGTAGGCTGCAGCCGGCGTAAGGCAGTGTAAATATGGCAGGACGGGGGGAGTGTTAGAGGGAGTGCATTGTAGTTACGGCTGTGCGTTAATTAGAACAGTACATAGCCATAGTTCTGGATCAGGCCCATAGACACCAACATTTAAATTATAATACAGTGGAACCTCCCATTGCGCTAGTTGACAGCACCCAAAATTGTACATGGTCACTTCAAGTCAATTTTGTACTGTGGTAAAAAGGAAAAGATTCTGAATTTTATTAGAAATGTAAATATATATTTTACCTACAGACTGCAATATTATTTATTGTTCTCATTTTTTTTATCTTGTAAAGATCACCTGACAAACACATGGGACCGAATCCTGAATTAAGAACGACAGGGTACTTACGTAAGCCAAATGCATTTATGTTGTGCGGTGCATTACATTGAAAGTAGGGGGTCAGAATTTCTTAGCTCTGTGTCTTTGAGGGGAGTGTACTACCCTTGCACACACAGACTTTGGGATCGCACTTGTAAGTCCCATGTACATTTTTCGACAGACAATTCAAGTAGCACAGTTTAATCTCCATTCTCAGGCTCTATCTAGTTGCATGGATTTGACTATATTTCAGGACGTTCATTTCAGAATAGAAGTGAATGCTATGTAAGATGATGTAGAAGCATGACTGAAGTATAATGCAGCAATACAGTAAGTCTGTAACTAAAACTAATTTGAAGGTGGACAATTCAAACTAAGACTAGTAAGTCCTTCATGGAGAAATCCTGCTGGCAGGATGACCCATTCAAGCTGAGCAGCCGATCGGTGTGTTTCCACATGGCTGCTCCTCACCAACAGCATATTGTTATGTGCCAGGACCTGCAGCTTTTTAAGTGGCGATGGTGGTATATGCTGGTGGCTGTGACACAGTGCGGCTAATCCACATTCATGAGTAGTTGCTCAAAAAGGTTCAAATCTGAACCTGAACAAACCAAGGTCCGGATTCACAGTTACGTAGTTTTTCTCTTACGTATGTTGTTTCGGTGTAAGAATTGAGCTACTCTACATGTGCAGTAGCTTATTCACGCTGTCTTTAGACCGCGCTTACACAACCTACGTACGGAAATGGTACGTAGATAGCGTAAATAAGCTACTACTCATGCGTAGTTTTTCATGCAAGTTTTTCACATGCAGGGAAAATACTGGCTGGTTTTGCTATTTTCACACAAGTATTGAACTTGAGCTTTAATTTAAAACTCCAATTTCCTTTGCACATTTTATATTAGGTTCCTCTTGCACTTCAACCTGGTTCGACAAGTTGCAGATTTGCTCCTTTTTTCTTTTACTTCCAAATCCAGTGTGTTGAAGAGCAGGATTTCAATCACTGGCATCCATTCTCATGCACTGCTGCGGTAGATATTAAGATTTGATTCCGCTGCAGATTCTGACAGCTTCAATGTAAAAGTCAGATCGCAAGCTGTTATGACGCACAGGCTGAATGGGAGATAAAGCATGAAGCAGCGATGTCTCCCATCTCCCAGTATTCCTAAGTGTACTAATTTGGTCTATGCTGGCAAGTGTGTGCTTTACCAACTATCACATGTGTTTGCAACCAGAGACTCTGAATGTGGTGCATGATTTTCAACTTATGCATAAACATTCCACATACAGAGTTTTTGTGTACTCAATACAGACTCATCAAAGTAAGACTTCTCCCTGTTACCCAGCCATACAAACAGCTGCTGCAAGACAGCCAGGTAAGTGTTATTCACTAGTGCTGTGACTTCTCCAGACTCCTTATATGCCGCACATGTAATATACATGGGGTTTATTAGGGTTTTGGAGATGGCACACTGCATAAAGTACATGTGTGGTATGTAATGGGTCTGGGAATGGCATATAAGCAGCTGATTGCTACTTAATCTAGCCAGGCATTAGTTAACAAAAAAAAAACCACATTTGAAACATTAAAACATGTATAGGCTGCTTTAGTAAACAAGTGTACACCTTGGCAAAACTATTCTACAAATTAATTTTAATTCTTTTGCATGCAGGGAAAATACTTTGGACATAGCTTTCATAAACTGCATAGCTTTATGTTTTTTCTGTAACTTAGAGATAGGAAATATCACCTCTTAATTCTAATTCAGTTTAAATCTGCCTTTCCTTGCAGTTTAACATTGTTTTGCTTAGGTCTACACTTACACCTTACTCTTAAGCTGGGCACACAATAGAGTGATTATCGCTTCCAGCAGGAGGTGGCCAATAAACAGGGCGTTTTTCCCCTAGGGAAAGGTCCCAATGTCGGCACCGTACACTGCTCCAGCTGGGATCAATAATCCATGCTGAGAAAGGAGAGGCTGCTGAGATTGACATAAATCTCTTGCAGCTGATTGGCTGCATGGGCCGTCCATTAGTCTCTGCACTGATTGGATGCATAGCAGGAGGCCTGGGCAGCTTTCGCTGGCTTACTGAGAAACTCCTGGCCATTGGAGTTTACTGAGAAACTCCTGGATGAAGTTTCCCCATCTGTCTGACTCTATAATTACAGACAAGTAAAGCAGTAATATAGTAATGGATGTGCTGCATCACTTGTAGAATACAGAGCTTTCATTACTTTATTACTGCTGTGCTTGACGATAAATTTGGAGTCAGGCAGATGGGTAACACTGGCCGGAGGTATAGGGTGGAGGTACAGGGTCCGATAATCGGACTTGCTCACAAAATACACCATATTGTTCCCTCTAGGCGATAATCATTTAGCAATTCTGACCAATCACATTATCAGCCCAGAGCCACCTGTACCACTCACACTTGCAATTTTTGGTTCAATCCTCTATAATTCTATGATCGGGTCAATAATTGCTCTAGTGTGTGACCAGCTTAAATCTCTGGATCACCCGCAGTAGATAAGCTCCTAGCAAACCATAAACAGGCTGATTGGATTCTTTTCATAAATGTTTTTGAACTTGTCACCACACTGCATATGCTCAGTGCTATAATTGCAATGATTACACCTTAAAAAGGTTTCCATGTTTACTCTGAATCAGTCCTCCATGTGCCAACTTTCTGGATGAGAGCCTCTGTATGTAGTTTTGTGTGCCCTGAATGTGGAAGAAAACATCAATGACTTGCAATGTACAAGCAGAAAATGTACAGAAGGGATAGCTTAGACAGCAGTGACAGATCCTCTGGTGTGCAGGGTCACTGATAGCTAAAAGGTAACAAATGACCCACTGTGCAGGTCACAGTACTTTCCATTGATGTTGTCTATGACACTGGTAACAGCGTTTCTGTCACAACCTTACAGCACGGAATGATTGTTAAAGTGGACTACACAAATCTGATGTAAGCCAGCACTTTACTGGTTTTGTATCTGTAATGCTTTTTAATTATATGGAGGTAGTAATAAAATATTAGTTTATAGGTTAGAAGAACCATTCAGTCAGTACATTTTCTAACTTGTATAGTGACATCAGTCTCTCTTTACAACAGGGCCAGTCAATATATTACTCTGTAAATGTTATAATAATTATTATTGTTATTATTTTTATTTATTACTGCTGTGTTCATAAAATAAAAGTATGAAGTCTATCATTCCATCCTGTACTATTCATGTCTGGGTGACAGTGAGCAATAGAAAGATAAACATACAAATGCATAATTTGACAGCAGAAAATATGCCACAGAGCTATCTATCTACAGCCTACCCCTTCAATATTTCTATGAGATGATTTGTCTTACAAATAAATATAGTATTTATAATTGAAGTTCAGTGAGTTATCTGATATGGACAGACTCCATACAAAGAGAGAGAATTCATGCAAGACTTCAGCTCAGGCTTCAGCTATACTAAAAGGGACTGATCTACAGTTTGAGAGTAAAGGCAAAAGGAGTGCAAACACCGTATTTCGTACCACTACACATGTGCATAATGGAAGCGATCTCCAAAAAGCTGTTGAAAAGTAGGTCATCTGTATGCGTTTGCTTCCATGTGATCTGCACTAGTTGAACCTGGTGTTCCACTATATGTAAATGAGAAAGTGGGTGGATTAGTGCTGCTGTGAGCGCAGTAGCAGGCCTCATTTCCTGCGCTTCCTCCTAAAATCTTGCACCAGGTCAGGGTTGGTATAAACGTAAAACAGTTAAGGTTTTCATCCATGAAATGCCCAATTCTTATTTATAACACAGCCCTACACACATTATAAAAATTAAACAGCAAAATTCAAGAATAAAAAATATTTTAAAACACACTCTGCATATAATACACTATGTTGACAATTTTTTTTCAGCCTGAATACCAGTGTATTACCATACATTTTGCTCAGACATTTTTTTTAAATAAAGATATTAATTTTTAATGGGTTTTATTTTATGCTTAAAAATATTGGATTCTAAAATTCTTTATCACAGTTAAAAAATAAATAAATGAAAGCATATTCATTCAAATTATATAAAAAAAATAAAGATAATTGGAAACTTGCAAACTTGTATAGGATGCTGCATTACAGCATTAGCCTATCTGCCTCTACACTTCTGTCTGTATGTTTCAAAAGTGTTCTTATATTCTTATACCTATCCAGAGTCACTTTTTGTGTGCACACTCCCGATTTGCACATGTATAGTGCTTAAAAAAAAGTGCAACCTTGGATTAGCCCCATTGTCAGAAAGTTTAAATAAAGTTTATATTTTATTTAATATATTTCAAGTACAGCAAAGGACTTTCACACCCCACCAATAAATATACAGATTATTTTAATAATAATTAAACCAATACTAATAGTAGATCAGAGGCACAAAAGAGAGGTAAGTCCAAATGTTAAAATGATAGCATTTTAGTATAAATTCTTATGTGACTGAGGGCATCTTGTTGAAATAAAATGGGCATCCACAACGTGATAAAAATGTGCTGCTGAATTTAGCATTTTGGTCTTTAATCATGTATAAAGCTGGTTTCAGTGCTCAAAATGTAAACTTGTATTTTTATAGGAAGTGGAGGGATGGCCAGCGCGTGTGGACGAAAAATACATTTGTTTTATTGCTTGTTTATTTTTATTTTTTTTTGTTTATTTTAAATGTAGTTATTTAGTATATAAAAATAATGAGATACCTTGAGGAATTGTGACCAGCACTTCTGCAAACAGTGATGGATTCCCAAGCACCACTGCCAGCATGTATTAGGTGCTTTATGTGTCACTGCAGCATCACGCTTAGATTTGTGCTGTCATTTCTTCTTCAACTTCAGCTGCAGTTTAGAAGTTTCTATGGATTGGGGACAGAAGGTTCAGAGGATCAGCGCTGCCGTGTCTTTCTTGCACCTTACAGGACAATCGCACAGATAAACGCAACGAACTGCTAAGCTTTAAACAAGATTAGCTTGTTTATTATTATAAACTATTATTGATTAATATGCCCCATAAACAGGTATAAAAGAGCATAATTATGAAATGCATACATAGGCAAGATGGATTAATGAAATTGGATTGCGGTAGAATAATACATTAATAAATAAATGACACACTTCTTAAAGTTTTGCAGCGTTTCTATATACTGTTGCATACAAAATACAGGAGTCCTCCCCCCACAGAGCAATAAAATGGAAATCCATTAGTGTAATGACTAATAAGGGAGCCAATGGCTTCTGGATAATAGGAGATCAGTGTATTGTAAGAAGTGCGAAGCGTCAGGATATAACGGATTGAGACGTGGGACGAGCTGTGCAATCCTAGTAAATGGATAGAGATAGTTTTAAGAAGTATAAGTAACTAACACTGTAAGATATAAATAACCATATAAATGACGCAATAAATTATTTGTATGCAAGACAGTAATAATAATCACTGCACATCTGACTATAGGGACATCGAGCAGGTTATTTGAATGCACGGCGGACACAAAATAAGAACAATATTATTGTATATGAAATATTATAGTTATAAAATATCATATGCGAATTCACATTCTATATTATAACTGCATTAATTAAAGAACTGAATGTGGCATTACATGAAATAGTATTCATACAGAGGCAGAAAAAT